>DWPT01006812.1:0-11207 GCA_018251895.1 Agathymus mariae mariae
GGAGGTGATAGTAACGAGTCAATCTTACCAGAAGAAGATTTACGAGAAGAAAAAAGAAAACATTACCGAGGAAGAGTAAACTGAACGTGACGGCGGGCTGTTCCTTCACTTTCTTGCTCAGCACTGAAAGTTGAAGGAACTGCTGGCTGTTACGATACTAGAACATCAACGGACATGTTGGAGCTTTTCGGTTAAATAGCAGAAGAAACAATGTATATCTATGTATAAAAGATAAAACGATACAGTGTTTACTTCTTGCTCTCCAGAAAAATGGTGGATAAAAATTGTAAAATGGTCCTATTAGATAGATCAATATAAGATGGCGGTATATATATATTTTTTAATTCGTTTGCAAGTTATACGACGAAACATTTGTTTACTGTTTGAAGTTAAGTGCATTGACGGTGTATTGTAGGTATATTTTTTGCAATTGTTGGATGTGTTTAATAAACGTATTGTCTTTCAAATAAATAGCAAAATAAAAAAAGAATTAAGAAGCAGAATGTAAGGTAGTATTATGAGATTAAGAGAGTAGATACCAAAGTTCCTTGTAAAGAAAATTGATAGCATAGTGGACACATATATTACCTATTGTTACGGCGTCTCGCACACCCTGCGATGCTATTGAGATAAACAAATAGCTTCGTTGGGGGTTCAGTTCGTCGATAACATACAATCATCGATGAAACAAATTATGAAGAAAGAAGATAGAAGAGAGGTGACACGGGATAGAAGAATGATTGGCACACCTATCACACGACGGAGTCAGCAGTGAGTTTGATATGTAAGATTATAGAATTACGGCGCTGCCGTTAGCTTTTTGGCTTCTCTCTTGCTTGGTTAAAGTGTGTCCAGTAACTTCACTTCTTAAATATCTATGTTATATTTGCATAAATAAGTGTGTATGAACCTTGTAATTGTAATCGCAATGATACTTAAGCCCCCAGCCCAAACACAACGAGTCGTTTATATACAATGAATGAATATGATTTTTTCCTCATTACGTTAATTGTTCGACAAAATAGCCCGGAAAGACTTTGTCGCTTTGTGTTAATCATATCACAAGAAGACTTAGGAGTAAAAAGAAGACATTCCGCAAGAAGAAAAATTGTTATGCGGTATCAGAAAATATATATATCAGGTAGTATGTACTGATCGGATGATGGCATTCTAATCTAGCTAAACTACACGTTTATTTCCGCGACAGAAATATACATGACATCAAATTCATTTAATCATGTAGGTATTCTGAAAATACATTTATGCACGTCATTTTTTGCTTCTACTACCGTTTCGACAAGGTGCTTTAACATCGAGGGGAAGAAACGACGAAATAAACTTCTCATGCCTTTGAATGGGCTAATTTTATAAAGGCTATTTGTTTATTATAGATTTTATATACTATAGGGTGGGATATACGCTTATTTTATTTATAAAAATGAAAAATGTGGTCGAGTAGTGAAAATTGTTTTACGTAGGTAGGGATCAGACAAACCATTTTGTTATAAGGCATACGAGTAGAAGGCAATAAATATTATATCAAGTTATTGATATTTCCATGCAAGCTCATTTCAAGTTTGAGCTTACATAAAATTCACTAGTTTCACTTTCATGTCTACTTAAAGTTGAAGTTACTAAACTAGATCTCATGAAGACACTCAATGGAAATTGAAGGTTTAATTATAACTGACACCAGACTCGCCACTAGACATTCGATAAAAAAAGAAACAATACTCAGTCATAAAGTTTAACAAAAGTACTTTTCTAAATAATGTTTAAAACATTTAAAACGTTCAAGTCAATATGTAAAGCATTATACAATGAAAATATATTTTACTACAATGAGTATTATGAATTTTATATCTAGGTAACATTGTTAGTAATCTCAAGTTTCCCATGGGATCCAGGGATATGCAGGGATTCTCAAAGGCATGTCCATATTATTTTTCTTTAAGCGAAGTTTAGGTAAATAAGCAGACGATTGTCACTTCTAAAGTTGTGTTTCCTTTTTCTGTTTTTTTTTCTTGATGATGAGCACTACGTTTGGATTAATTGCGGAACAAACAAGATTAATTCAAATATAGAAGCTATTAAGAATAAAGAAGAACAAATAAAGAAGGTTACCACGACTCAGTATTTACTTCCTTCTTCTTCACCAGAGAAATGGTGAATAAGAAGAAAGTATGTGCTGTTGTCGTAGTCTCATCAGCTTGCGCTACATAAGAAAATGAGAGAAAATACCACTTAAAAAATTTTGTATAAGTAAATTGTTTTTTTAATACATCTGTGTAAAGTATTGATGAAGGTATATTCTTCGTGTTTTTTGATGTGTTATCAGTTTTATTTCAACTATTAGGTAATTCATTAGATAAATGAAATAAAAGATTCATTATATTAGAGAAAATAATATCTTACATAACATATTAAGTAGGATATAAATGTATATACATATTTATATCAATTGTAATTTATTAAATAATATATTTTTTTATATTATTTGTTTAGAAAGAGAACTAATAGACTTTTATAAGTTTGTGCATTGAACATCTTAAACTTTATTATCACTTACCTGGGTGGGATGGTTGTCAAGAATTAACTTATTTTATGTATAAAAAAATATTAATTTTACTTTGTTAATTAACTTTTACGATAATAATTTTAAAAATATACAAGAAGGAATTGCTTCCTTGGAAACGATATTATCAGAAATATGAAGAATTTATCCAGCAAAATGAATTACGCTAGTTGCGGTACTGAACGTAATGGCGGGCTCTCTTGTCTTCTGCACTCTTAGCAGAAGAATGTTCGTTGTTCCTATACTGAAAAGTCTGTACCTGTAAGAGATACACAACCATTAGTGCAATTAGAAGCAAGTGTGCAACAGGAGTAGAAGAAACAAGATATATTCAAATTAAGACGTTATTGCGACACAGTGTTTACTTTCTTCTCATTCTCCAGATAAATAGTGGATAAGGAGAAAGTAATCTCTACTGTCGTAGTATTAGTAAAGTAACACAAGAAGATTGGATTTTATTGCTAAGGATTAAGTTTGTGAATTATGTGAAGACAATTACGAAGCTTTACTTAATTTTTTTTGTGTTAAATGTATTATGTCGTAAATATATTGACTTGTGTTGTTTACTTTTTTTGGTGTAGTCAATAGCCGAATAGTCTTTTCTTTCAGATCTACCAAATTTCGGAATTTAGTAGGTGGCAAAAAAATTATTGACTGAAGAACCGGAACCTTTTGCCCTATAACTATTGTTACGACAGTCTGTACATCATTAAATATTGTTTATTTAAATCAACAATATTGTAGGATTGTACAAGACGTCGGTAACATACAATCATCTAAGAAAAAAATATGAAGATAGAAGACAGAAGATGGAAGAAGTGTTAGCTCACACATACTAAAAATGCGGTCCCACATCCGAATTTTATATAAATTTTAATATCGAGGTATTACTGGTTTCAAAGATTATTATTACAATGACTTTGTATCATTTCAAAATCTTCGGTAATAAAAATCTAGTTGACCAGTAAGCTTATTTGAAAACCTCAAGACATTAGAGTGAAGTTTGGTAAGAAAAGTTATTTATAGAAGTATATTTTATAGTATTTGTTATTCTTACCTAATAAATTTCAACGGTAAAGTTGTCGTAAAATCTAAACACCTTGTTATCTGGTCTCTGTTATTTATCCTATAAATGTTTGTAACAATGGTAAAGTATTTGTCGTTGTAACCTAACAAATTTCAACTAGAAAGTTTCTTGCGTAGTTGAAGTACTATGTTGTCTTGCCACTGACATTGCAACTCTTCTATTGTAGTAGGTACATGTACTTAAAATATCAATTTTTATGAAATTAAATATTCTTCTGTTGTTTTCAAGATTATGCTGTTTTGATGAAGAATTATCCGGTCCCGCAGTCATCACATCAGTGGTAACTTCAAGGACGGGTTGGTCTTCATTAGTCAACATTGTAAATAGGTAAAAATTGTACTGAACGCTTGCTTTATTCCGTATAATACCTGTTAAGGGTGGATTGCAGACTCTTAGTTCAGAAGGACCGCTGTGCACTGACTCTCCAGTACGCTGTTCTACTAAGGACTCGAGGAAGGTCCAGTAGAGCAGCTAGCGTCAGGTGATGATACTAAGGAATCAAAATAGCCGCAGAGCCCGAACAGTTCAAGTTGTTAGTCACTTAACCTGGTCGATCGATGACTGTCGTAAGCCGTTAAGTCATGAACGAAGATGAGAAATCATAGGCTGTGTCAACAATGTGTAATAAAAAATCTGTATGGTTATTTTATCTTTTTTTTCATACCGATAGCCGACAAGTGAGCAGACGGATAACCAGGTGGTAGGTGACTAGATGGTTTACAACACTTAGGCATTCTTAAATCCTTATCAGCGTGTTCAGAAATCGTCTAAATCATACTTCAATAAAATCGACCTGGCAGCGTTACATTGTTCGTTGGTCACTTGTTCAACGAGTGGCGGAGATTGGACTGAATCTCACGGAAAACTCGAAACATATATCTATCTGTATTTGTCTTGGTCCAGTAGCAAAATTGACGCTATTAAAATATTAATACCACGAGTGTGGTGTGACAATATCAAAACAAAATAGTTTAACGTTAGCGATGAATATAACATTGTATTAAGCAAAGAACTACGTATTTTTACAAAATACCTAAGCGATTAAATGAATTTGAATTTGTGAATGATGGATAATGTTATGTAACAGAAAAGTTAAACTTTATTTGCTCTTGTTTCAGCGGACGTCGCGACTTTAGAAGCGTTCAACGTGTCGTAATCCGGGACAACCATATATGACGTGACTACAATTGCAACGAAAAACTTACTCCTCTGCGTTACATCCCTAATATTTAAAAATATTTATGTACTATGTATTGATACTTACTTAATATTGTAATAATAATTTTAACAATCTAGTATGTATTTCTATAAAACACAGCGTTCACTTCTCTGTTTGCTTGTTTGGGATCTTACGACATGAGAATCAAAGGTTTAATCTAAATTATTATTTTTACAAATTAGTATACCATATCATTCAGCTGGCTTTTGTTTCATTTAGTTTATTTCCAATGGTACTCATGTTTGATGGGTTCATTGAGCCAAACTTCTTACCCTATGTCCGTTTTAAGGCTACAATGAACACGTTTGATTGAATAATGACACTAATAATTCATAATAAACATCATAGTAATATTACAAAATAAAGTACTAATAAATCTCCCTCTTCTAATTCCAGTCCATGAATCCATTATTCATTCCAGTCCATGAAAAATAAAGTCCATTTTGATAATGAAATAATGAATGACTCTATTTTTGAAATGATTTTTAAAATGATGGTTTGTAAGATGATAAAACGAACAAGATAGAAATGTAGAGATCTTTCTTTACTTTACATGTAGCAATACTAAAATGGTTATATTTAAAATCTACCATTTTTTTAATATTTTTGAGGCGTTTAAGGTCTTTTAATTATAAGCGACTTTATTGCTTTCTTTTAGATGGTTCACCGGTGTTTTACGCTAGTGGTGTTACACATATCCATAGAAAAATTAAATGGCTAGTTAAATTATATTAATTTATATTCATGAATGACCATTTATTATTCTAATATATAATAATATCTTTTGTTTGTATATATAATATATATAATAAAATGTTATAATAAATATAATTTTTTTTAGAAGTTTCATGCACAATTGTAAATAGCCAGTCTAGTGCTCAATTTATGTAATGCCATTACTAATTGACTGGCGAACTGCGCCAAGGCTCTTTAAAAACATTGTAATATAACTTGTTTTAGCTTTTGTATTTCAAATTGCAATAAAAAGTTTTAAAGCTATTGAACCGGACTTCAGAATGAAAATCTACAAAATCGTACTACTATGTGAAAATTTATTGAAATAAACTATTATTATATGCATTACTTATTGAAATGTTTGAAAGTTTTAACTGAAACTTTTTCGTTTCGAAGTGATTTTAATTTTTTTTAAGCTTTTTATTTTCTATTTTAGTGTATTTATGGGTAGGTATTATCTATGGTATTAAATGGCTCGAAGTTACTCCCGTTTAAATATGATGTGGATCGGATAATGAGTTTTGAAAAAATAAAAGAAATTCCAAAAATGCTATTTCAATTACTATGTGAAGGAAACTTGAGGAGAGATTCAAGGTGTGGCCTCCATGATACACCTGGATAATGAGCAAAGGTAAATCGAGGATGTTAGAAGTTTCTGAGTTTCTTTCCCTAAATATAAAAAAATATCCTTAATATAATTCCATGGGGATAGGAAATTGCCATATAATCTGGTGTTAAGCAATCATTGTTTTTGACGGAGATTTGAAACCAGAAACTAAACACGAACGAAATATTTTGCTAGTTCTCAAAGCTGAGAATTGCGTATAATTCGTTTTTTACGTTCCTATATCCATCTTACAGAGAAACGAAATTATTAAGGTCAATCAATAAGTAATAATTTGCTATTTATTTAGTTATTATAAGTAAGTGATTTATTACAAAAGAACGATGTTGATTAGCGAGATAATCACGTAAAGTGAGTACTAATTAACTAACGGATGTCAAACAGAAATGTTGTCTTGGCCCAATTAATATAATTAGTTTTACTGTTCTCTTGAACAGTGTAAGAAAAATAGCTTAACACGTCTAAACTTAGAAAATCTTTGTTCAGGAAAAAATAATATTCAATAAATGGACATTAACACACACAATTCAATATTCATAGCCAGCTAGTTTATTATAAATTAGCAAACCGCCCTCGCTCCGCTTCAGAAGAACTACGTTATAGTGCCTGTATTGTTTTAGGACTGGGTTTATCTCGTTCTGTGAATTAGAAATATATTCATTTATATTTTTTGTTTATTATACAAATTGCAATGAAACGAATTTTAAATATTACGTAAAACTTACTGAAACCACAACGAAATCTGGTAAGCCGTTTCTGAGATTAGCGCGCACAGATGTACAGTGCACGTGCAAGAAGTCATGTTTGCTTAGAACAAGAGAGTATATTTCATTTTGCGAGCCCATATTCAGGCCACTTTCGTAAAAAATAAACATAACTCGTTACTACAACTCCGTGTATAAGTCATAAGTAAGCTTTTAACGAGTGCTTAAGAGAATAATATCGTTGAGAGAAAATATAATTTTGTTACTCATGAGAAAATCTCCGCTAGCCCAAATAAACGTCTATAATATTTAAACGCAGTCTACGATTCTATACACGACTTTATTTAATATCGTATGTTTGACTTTAGGAAACACGATTCAAATTCCGCTCGAGTCGTCTACAGCACTTCACTCATTTATTTGTGTCTCAAGTGGGTTGGTATTTGAAACCGCATGTGCATTGTAAAACGACTACATTGTAAACAGCAAGACTAATGTTCTACTTATGTGGCCAAACATAATTTATCTCAAGTAATTACGTCACATTTTGGCGTGATGCCTCTGGTACGTAAACTCGTACCAGAGTGGTTGGGGTAGTTCAATAATCAAGATGGAAGTCCTTGAACTTTTAGAGTTGTTGCTTGGTTGTTACGGAATATGATCTTCACCACTTTTGACTGTGCTTTGTGTCAGACTTTTTTTCTCTGGTTCTGGTTAACCGTAGTTTCTGTGGCGACGTTAATTAGTTCAAGCGAACTGGTTATCCTTACTCATGTATGCCTAGGATCACTAAATTTTCGTTGCAGTTCACTTTGAGATATGTCTAAAGAACTTAACACGGTTTTATCCTACAAAGGAATTCTTTTTTTTCATTGTGCAATTCTTTTAGAATAGAGTTGTTTGTGCGTAACGGTGTCAATCTTCAGGATGAGTGACAGCATTATATCTATAGAGCATCGGATTTCTGGCGGTTTTGTTATCATTTAGATTAAGTTTCAGCCTGTGAAAATATATAGAGATAATAATATATTATCCCTATAAGTTTTTTGTTATCGCTATTATTATTGGTATTCAATTTTTATAATGTCAGAACGCACGACACAGAGGTTAAAAAGTATTTTCGTTTTTAAAAATGATGGAATATCTATATGTTTTCTTATTAATAAATGGCGCAATATAACTTACGTTGATAGGATTCAAATTTATCAATAATTATTAGCTCGTCCTCGCTTTGCTTCAGAAAACCTACGTTCTTACAGCGTATCATTCCACTTCTAATAGCATGATCGAAAGACTGGATCGCACATTAATTTCGCTGATCATGGTACATGGTGATAGAAACTGAACTGAATTTCGACATCTATGCTCCCGCAGAAATGGTCTATGGAGAAACTCTGAGAGTACTTGGTGAGTTTTTCCAGTTCTTTCAGCCAAAGCCTAGCGATTATGTTGCGTAGCTTAGAGACCACATTGCTTCCGCCAAACTCGCAGAACCGACAACCCTATGTTCATACATGAAGACTTGAAAAGTAGTTTATAAATGTGCTTGAGAAACAACACAGTTCACCGTAAAGTTATGCAGGGGTTCGGTTGCGGCCAGTGTAGACAGGATGAAGCCTGCACACATCTTGCCGCATAACACGCCTCAATCACAACAATTATCACACAGCATACTGCACCACCCGTTCTCGTTGTACGGTTCGGCACCGGTCCAGTGCGCTTCGCATATGGAGTATAACTCTCCTAGGGGTGATGTAGCGACTCTACATTTCTACATTAATGTAAATAAGTAACCCTATTTTGGTTACTATAGCATTTTAAATAAGCCCTGGCATTAATATTTCTTAGGTCTCTTTATATTATCGCTAATAAATATTTTCATAATATTTACAGTTCTATTTAAATCCTATTTAAACCGCATCGACACGTCCTCCCACAGGTTTATATTAACTTTTATTTCCTATCCAGCGGTAATAAATTCCCGAGATTAAATGTATCATAAATTATGACTCAGAATCTGTTTAGTGGTTTTAGTGAGATACGAGGTCCGAAACACAAAATAAACTTAAAAAAAATATATATGTAGATATATATATTAACCCCCTATAACGATAACAAAGCCTATATTAAAATTCCAAAATATATTTATTGTGCAAATTCGACTTTGTTGCAATTTTATTTTTAGTGTAAAATAGATATTTATAAACATTCCGTTTTTTTTTAATGCAACCCCCTTTCGGTCTCTTTCAAATAGGGGTAATGGTAAATTTTGAATATTTTTTCAAAATGATTTTAACTATACTTTATTATTTTTCCTATCAACTTTCTTAGATAAACTCCATTATCAAGTGACCTAATAATAAATAGTTTTCGTGAGTACATCGGGTATATGAAGCCAAAAAATCTTTTAAATATTTATTTAGGATACATCATCATAATTACTCACATTACACAATTGTAGTTATTTTGGGCTTTAACTTGTTTTTAACCGATTAGAAAAAGGAGGGGGTTCTCTATTCGTTTGTATTTTTTATACTCACTAAGTGTGTCACTAACTTTGTTACTCACTAAGCGATTTAGAAAATACCTTTTTTGTTTAAGATACTTATTTCCCATTCGTTCTGGTTAAATTCCAACGGTGAAGAATAGAAGATGACATCAAGAAATTCACCTTCTTCGAATTGAAGTTGTTTTTTTTTTTTAAAATATCTGTTACTTTCGGTGGATAAAATCGCCTTAGTTCACCAAATCAACAAAGAGCAACTTAACTATAATTTATTCACTCTCCTTTCTAAATACTCTTTGATATCAACTCACTACGTATGTAATATTTGCCATGTTTAAATTACCTATAATATGATTATTAAGACAAACTCACTCCCAAATCAGCTGTGATTTATTGCCTTGAATTGCCTTGTTTAGGCTAAAAAAGGAGACCATAATTATTTTTCAAAAGATACAAATAAATACAAAAACGCACGAGAGATTAAAATGGTATTGCACCGAAACATATTTTTGTAACTTTGTATAAGGCATTTTGTTTTTTATCGCTCTCTTTGTATTTTGTTTGGAATATTATTTAATGCACAGAATAAAGCGGCCTTAAAATTGCGTAAGTAAAAGTTTAGAGTCGAGTAATATTTTTACTTTATCATTTTTATATAGTTGTAGTTACTCTTCAAAAGTAGAATTACTTGGTTATCTTTATGTACCCTTTGAATTGACGAGATGTTAGTAAACTGAAAATTTCATATACACAATGCCTTCGTCTTTGGAGACATCAATTTATCTAATATACTACTATGTTATATGATACAGACTAAAAATCCGTCTTAAAAATGCATTGGATCAGTTTAGGTTTCTTGCGTTCATTATCGATAAAATAATTCTTTTTTAACAGACACAAGAACACTTCGTACCCGTTTGTACAGCTTTGTAGCGACTACTGACGAGCTTGAATGGTATCAATAAAAAGAATAGCATTTTTTTACTAACAATTATCTACTAATATAAGTATATATATTCAGTAGATTTTTCTTCTCTGTTTTTCAACTGAATGTTTCTCTTTTTTTTGTTTGGTACGAGTAGATATTGGCGACGTTTAGAGTTACCACAAGAAAAATAGAAAACAGAACTTTATTTTAATATATAATTAGTAATAATTATGGGCTAATTTCGATCACAATTCAAACCCTAGTATAGTTAAAAACTTATAGTAAATAAATAAGTAATACGTAGGTATAATGAGGGTACTTATGCATGCGCTGACAAATATTTGCGCTATACAGCTGCATCGCCCTCTTGCTCTATATATTTTCGCATTACGTTTGCGGATCAAAGTCTAATTCCATCCATTTGCGTCTGACCACGTACTGTTTACAATATTCAAAGTATACAACGTATACTAGAGTAACGACTTTGATGCTTTATAAACTTGTTGGTTGGAAATTTATGCTTTATTTATAAAGTTGTCTGATAAAATATTTTCTGTATCTACCCAACACCGATCAAGGACACGGTAGGATTAGTATATAATATTTACTCTTGCACTGCCACCTACAAGTATTCCTCGTATTGCAAGTGACATGAATAACCATTTATACCATATAAATGTTTTATTCGGTCGTAATCCAACCGGGGGTACCTTTACTCAGCAGGTATGGTAACTATCAATTGCGCTATCTATACTACTATATAAATCTGTTGAGATTTTGGTGTATGTCTCGAGATAACTCAAAAACGGCTTGACCGATCTTAATGAT
>DWPT01006813.1:0-11205 GCA_018251895.1 Agathymus mariae mariae
GGTGACTTCTTACCATCTCGAGGCTAGTTTGCCGGCCGTTTCTATAAAAAAGGTTGCTTTAATCCAAATACTGGGCGTGGAGTAGAGGAAATTGATATCTAGTATTCATCACGGTCTTCATATATGGAACTGACACTTTGTTTATTTACGTAATCCAATGATATACGTAATTAAAAGAAACGTTCTTAATATCCTAATGTTCGGGCCAACATGTTTTTATCTCATATTTATTACAACACCTCCTGAAATAACGTATCAATAAAACAGAATTATATTCACAATCGCTGAGATTCATTTTTAATTCGCCCATGTGTTTTTTTACAATTATGTTATAGCGTGGGCGAGTTATATTTATCATTTTAATGAACCAGATAACAACGTGACTTCGAATGTTCCTTACCGTTCAAATGTCTGTAAAATTAGATATCAAATCAGATTCCTGTGTTAATAAGTCTAATACCTGTGATATTTGTCAGATACCTGTGATATTCGTTAGATACCAGTGAAATACGTCTGTTACAGTGATATTAAACCTGATATTTGCTACACATGATTTTATACATCTAAATAACACTTGCATGGCCTGGTGCATATTTATATTCCATAACTATTACACTAGGCATTGGTCTCCGTTTGGAGTTTCAGATCATTTACTACGCTGATCTTGTCCGAATTGATAAGTCTACCATTAGTGAAAAGTCCAGGGAGAAGTCTATCACTTCTCTAAGACTATTCCCTCTCTTGGTGAGCTCTCGATGAGGTTATCACGATGTTTTCTTTCAACGGTCCGAGATATTTCATTAGAGAGTATGTCCACTCCGAACCGAAGTCCTTTCGGACTAATCGAAGGTGATACCACTAGGCTATTACGTCGTATATCGATATATGTTTACATAATCACTCACGATTTTTGATCATCATGGATATAAATTAATGCGTTTAGATTTGGCGAAGTTGAATTGGCGTAATTAATGGTTACGACCCGGCGTCTGCCGCTTAATTAGGTTAATTATTGCGATCAAGAGTTTTATTAGCGAATGTTCTAATTAAGTCAGCCAATTATAGTCTAAGGTGAGGACCCTAATCTAGCGGTCAAATGAACCATTATGGATAAAAGCTCAAGATCCATAACGAATATATTACTTTAAGTTCATAATTAAACAGGTAAAATTTGTTTCTGCGAATTACTACAACCACAAATAAAGAAAAGAAATGAAACAATACCAACACCGCATAAGATAACAACGAACAGTAACGCATACGGTAAAAAGGTCATGTATTTAAAATTTGATAATTAGGGGAAAAATAGCTAATATGTTCAAAATAATGACAGCTAGTAGTCGCAATGACATACATTAGTTAAACAGTGAAAATACACATCCACAATCACTCTTTTGTAAAATCGGTTCCAGGTTAATTTCTACTTTTACTGTTGGTACAGTGCATATTAAAATCATTATTATCAATGATTACACGGCTTAGTCATACCAATAATGATTTTGAGAATAAAATCTAATTTGTTACGATAGGTTAACCTGATGGTAAATGATCATTGTCGTGCATAGACATTAGTAATACTAAATGCATCACAGACGCGTGGAAGGCCAAAAATACAAGAGAAAAAAAGTACTATTAAAATATCCAATTAAATAAATCACTGTATCACTTTCACATCTACTTTAATAGATTACTAAAAACAACTACTACTTGTACTTTCCAAAATTTAGGTTCAAACAATGTATTCATATAAAAATTGTTAACGGATCAATAAAACCAGAAAACTGCATACAGTTCCAATTAATTTTGCTAGTCGAGCCGACGCGAACCTCGTTTGGTCCTTGGTTAAGTGTAATAAAAACTTTTACTATAATCAACTACGAGTCAAGACGTTAGTTTAAGCAAACAAACGTTAGAGAAGGACAGAGGGAGTAAATTGTGATTTAGTATAGGTCAATTAGAATTTTAATCATGACGACGGTGCCGTAGTAATGCGTTAAGTACTGACACTCGCGTAACAATTTATTGAAGATTTAAGAATAGTATAGAGTAGACAAATTATGGAGATAAGTCTATGTTTTTTTTGATCTGAAATCGAATTGAATGACAAACTGGTTCTCTTTTAATGGAGTTACGATTCTATCGAGCGCCACGGCAAAGTGCAGCGTTAACGTAATTTGGGAATAAAGTGCTAGTGAAATAAAATAGTTGGCTTAGCTGTACTTGAGTGTTATATCTAGTGTATAGGTGTATTAAAAAAAATTAATGAAAATATGATGCCCTTTACACCGAATATGCACATGTTATCTGATGGATTAGAATACGCTATAACCCGCGACCTCCATACTCTTCTTAATATATACACGAATGATTCGCGAAATTTTGATTTACTTTTTTCGTGACAATCTTCTGTGTACGAAATCTCTTATTAAATCTTCTAAGTTTATTAAAATACATTACTTCTATACTTAGGTTAAAAAGATATATGGGGTATAATCTTCATCGATTTTTCTGTTGATTTTTGTATGTCAATCAATAGCTAACAAACAAGCAGATATGCTACTTATGGTAAATGTTTACCGCCGCTCTTGAATGCCCATTACTCCAATATATTGCTGTCGTTAGACCATGCAGAGGTTTTTAATTGAATATTTGAATAAATGTGTAAATACATTATAACAGTTTTGCTTCTGAGATAATTTAATAGATACAACGATACTTAGGTTGCCAAGTATTTTGATCTGTTCATTTCTAATTTTAATTAACTCTGTATCACTTTGGAAATGCGGGCGTCGGCCATCTAATTGTTGTGAATTAATTGTTACATCCATTTAAAAACCACCATCATTGTGTTCACAATTGTCGCTTTGATTCTCGAACAGATTGGAGATGTAATGTCTTCCATTGAGCAACGTAATGTGTTTGAGGGGATACTGTACTTGAATGAAATTCACTTTTAAAGTAATTTAAGAATTTATATGTCATTACAACCCATATTATCCCACTGCTGGGATCGAGTTTTCCCTCATAACGTAAGGGATTAAGCGGTCCGTCTGGCTGATAAAGCGCGGATTGGCAGACTTCCCACTTCATTAAGAACGTTATGGAGAATTCGCATCGACCAGACTGAATGTAAAAATTAACAAACATTTACATGGAATTTAACAAAACAACAATTTCTTCCTAATAATAACATTCGAGACCAATAACCAATTAGTGTTTTTTAAACGATTTCGTTTAAATACGTTCCAAGGATGAGATTATAAAGAAAAAGTATCGACGTGTTCATAGGACATCCCAAAGTCGCCTCGTTTTGAGCCGGATTAGAGCTGTCAAAGTAGTTTTTGTGGGTAATAATCAGTATACTTTATAGATCTCTGCCCCATTACAAAAAAACATACTTTATCAACTACGAGGAAAACCTAGGACATACAGCGGAGACAGCGTATGATTTGAAATAAAATTGATATAGAGTTTAAAACCGTAAACACCACATAAGATTGCATACATACGTTTAACATTTTAATATTGTCTTTAAAAATCCGAACAAACGAATCTAGTTGCGCAGTTGCCTTATTAAAATAACTGGATTAAAAATGTTCTGCTACGATAGAGCTTCTGAATACGAATCCGTGCGCGTAATCAACATCAAACGCGCATACTTTTTCTCTACCTATTAACGTGTATTAAGGTGAATATCTCATAAATTAGATTAGAGAGATCGTACGTTCTCATTTCGTGTCGCGTTTAGCAATCGTTATATTTTTCAAGGCTTATTTATCATTAAAACGTTAAAAATGACCTCGATTAGTTCCAGCGTAGCGGAAAATAACTATTTTTCATAATGAAAATTAAATGAAATAAAACCAACATTCACAATGTTTCAATGTAAGAGCAACCCATTTTGAAAGTTTAATTTTGAATGAAAATTTAAATTTAATTAAACTTCGCCGAATACGTATTAACTTTTTTGTGATAAATTATGGTTGAGACTAAATTTAAGCGTCTGATATACAGCCGCAATAGATCACGAGAGATTTCCGATTTCACACGCGCGAGCACGTCTGCGTCACGTCTCGAAATCACCTCGTGAAGTGTGGAAACGCGAAATAAAAGCAATTCTTTCTAATTAACTCGCGTCCGAGATTGAGCCGACTTACTAAAATAGACACACGAACATCCACTGATTTACGCACAGCGACTGTTTCGAACGCATTCAGATAATTAACGTTCAGTATTTATTTGATTGTTTTGATTCGTACAGCTTAGACAGACGTGGCGCGCTCACGGAATGTTCGATCGTTTCGAAATTAATGTCGAATATTTAGAATTAAATTTTGTTAATCCAATTATTCTTCTCGTTTTTCTGAAAGTTTGTTTTACATATATGTTTATTAAAGTTTCACAACTGTTTTTACGTGCCTACATTTCGTCCTAGTTGGGGTTCCACTTCTAATAGGTTTTAGTGCCAAAAACTAAGCTTTTATAATATCGTTCTATCTGTCTATCCACATATTTATGTAGCTGCAGAAAATAGCTGAAACTTAGAAAATGCGAATAGAAAAACTAAACAAGCACTACGTCTTCATATATACCATCGTACATTGTGCTTGCGGATTGTTGCTAAGTAAATGGATACCAATTTGATTCCATGGATACTTACAATTCGTGCTTCTCCGGTAATTTTTAACTATGAAATAGAAAATAAATGTTATGCATTATTTTAAAGTTACATAACTTTGGTAATATGTAAATTTGTTTATCATTGTATTACTACTTGGCAATATTTCTACTCGTATTGCTATGAATAAACTTTCAATAACTTATCTCAACCTCAAAACTCTTTACGGTATGTGGATCGACATGCACTTGACTGTTTTGAACGTTGTGTAATATTGTATACCAACGACAACATTCCAATTTTGTTTATATATATCACACGAAATATGATTGTGCGGGGTTGTGAGCTTCAAAGTATTGGTTAGCGTTTACTTATGCCATTAGTATTCAGAACTATATCTGGATGAGTAATTGACACAGGGTCTTCAAATTATCACAAAATAAATGATACTGTCCTGTCCTGTCCTGTCCTAAAAATAAAAATAAAAAATATCATACCTTTTATTGAAAATGTTAGTAAATCAGTCTTTTTATGTTATTCCAGTATTCGTTGGTGTAGAAATTCTGCAACAGATATATTTTCATGTTCACACTGCATCACCCTAACATTGTACCAGCATTTGAACAACTCCGGACGCTTTAAACTATTGCATCACAGTAAGCTATTCTATAGTGATGCTATTAACGTACCGTTGGAATCCTCGTCACCATGTCTCACCGGCGACGCTGTGATAAAGAAAAGGAAATCAACCGTAACTAATGACAGATCACGCATTGATTAAACCAGTGCTGTCATCGCAACTGGCCACGTACACAATTCGCTAAAGCTACTTATACCCTGTTCGAAGCAATAATAGCTTTGAATTAAGATGTCATTGCATTCAACAGTTTTAATACATGATAGTAACAATTTTAATCTTCACACATGAAAACACTATATAGTGCTCTCAGCTTAAAGATTTTCTTACAATATTTTTCTTCATCGAAGCAAGATATAACTAATATTTGGCTCGTGTATTATGAATAATTAAGGGTGCGTTCGTTTACCGATGCATTACGATAGCCTGAAAGTCGACATACCACGTCGATTCTCCAAAGCTCTTCCTAGGAAATAACAAATTTCCATTACTTAGTTCCACACCTCGTTGTTAGCACACAGCATGAGGGACGCCTTTACTGAGTTGGTTTTAAATTATTACAGAAATATATGTGTATCAAATCATAATAATGATGGAGTCGGTCAAAATCCTCTTTTTACTTTTGTGTACAAACAAAATTCACGTTTCATGTTTACATGAATTGATCATAATAACAATTGATGTGTTGTTATTTGTTGGCATCACGGATCGTGTACAAGTCGCTTAACTGTCTAGCAACATCATTAATTGACCGTTTCATCGCTGCTATGTTTCATTAATATTCGAATCTAATTCTAGCGCTACCCCGCTCATATTAACGCACTTGCAAGGAACAGTGCGTTCGACGAGTGACCAGAATTAATAGAAGCTAATTACATTGATATCAACGTCGTTCTCCGTTCACCGTTATAAGAAATTCCAGCTAAACATGACTCAATAATATTAACATAATAATACTCAATATCGATCCATATAAATACGCTTATAAATATCGTAAATTTTCTTAATGCCATGACATTCATTTACTTTGTGGCCTTAATCGTTTTAAAAAAGTAGATGTGGGTATTAAATATTTAAAGCTAATAGATCTAGTTCCATTTCATTAATTGTTACAACTGTTAATATATTTACATATTCTTAATATGAATGCATAGTTAAACTACAGAAGCTGTTTTTCGATCTGAATAATCATCACAGTATCGTAGAACCAAATATCTTGTTTAGTGTCCATTTTTTTTACTGTACCAATATATGCCCCCAATTGTGCCTGATATCCATAATGCAAATAAAATATACATTATCAAGACAAATAGACGACAAATTTGATAACAGACATGATCTAGGTAAACATCTTTAAAAATTAATTGAACTCCATGTTTGTATGTAAATTACCAGTTTATAGAAATATGTTTTATCGTGTAAACGATATAATTTGTTATACATGAATAGTGTTATTTTTTTTAAATATAGTTTTTTTTTTTTTAATACGGTTAAAAATATATTCTTTTCATACATATGTATATTCCGGCAATAATGCATAAGTTCATCCATGCATTCATTCTTTTATTTATTCTATGCATATATTTAAATGATGGGTAGATAATACTATAGGCCTTTAGTTTATCCATTTCTATACTCTATATTACTATATAAATCTGTTGAGATTTTTGTGTCTCAAGATAACCCAAAAACGGCTTGACCAATGTTAATGAAACTTGGTATTTGTAGTGAGAATACGTGATTGCACAGGTGATAGGCTGTATAAGATATCAGTACACCTAATGATGTCTAGTCAAGGCAGAAAATATTATATTTTTAATAAACATGAAGATATAATTAATAGTCCAACCTGAATGAAGTCGGATGGGACCGCTAGTTTTTAATATAAATTCATAATTAATTATTTTGAAACAACTAGATTCTGCATAGTACTATATATAATAGAATCAGTCTAAGTTGCTTAGCTACATGTCAACATTCATAAAAAGGGTTCAGTATTAAATTAATATTTATCAACTCATTTATACATTAGGGTAAAATTACAGCTTTTGAATTATTAGGTTAAAATTTTAATATGCCCGCAAAGGCGTGTACATACAAACCTGCAATAAAGAGCTTAAAATTCAGTCATATCGAGTTACAAATCCAACCAGAGGTGCCATCGGATTGTGTTACTGTTGAAAGTTTGTCGTGTGTGGCAACCATAAAAGTTTCCGATTTGCATAAATACAACATATAATTTGAAATTATGAGTAACTATTAATCAAACGACTTTTCAGTATCAGATAATTTACTTGAACCCTCGATTAAAATGTAAACTGTGATCGGAGATACGAAATCTTGACAATATTAATTTACATTAATTCACAATTAAAAGCCTTTGGGTCGTTTTGAGAGGAATGTTCTCGACTTGATTTGATTCATCGATTGATTTGTTGTGATTCATGCCCGATTGGGCCCGTCTTGTAGATATCGAGGGTACCTGCTTTAAAAGAGATATACGAGTAATTGCTTTGTTTTTAAGAATACGTACGTCATCAGATCAACATCAGGTCGATAATCTCTTGCCGATAATTAACTTTTATTATAACATCAGTAAAATTGAAATAATATTACAGTTATGCATTTTTAAAATTACCTTAAGAAGCAAAAAAATATTTGCTTAGCCTCATGCCGATTTAAAAATGCATACAGAAAAGAAAAATGTGAGTTGAAAAAATAATAATACCAAAATTATTTGTCACATAAAATTCATTCAAAAGAAAATTTCGGAGGGCCCATAGCCATCGAGGAAGAACGAATCTAAAATGACATTTCGTTTCATATTCTTAAAATACAGCGTATGTTGAAACGACCACACCGAAACTATTTGCGATTTCCTTTCTCTTGTGTGGAGGAGTTAATGTGAATTCATAATCTACTGCGTAGGTGCCATAATAATCTATGACAATAAAATTCAAAACGAGAATCGAACGCTCATAAGGTGTTAGTGGACCATTAATTAGCAGAATTTTTAAATTTATAAATACCTCATTCCTCTAAATGGTGGTATTATAATCGTTGTTGGTTAGATCATTATTATAAATTGTCTTATTTTACTCCACTTTGTTGTTATCCTGACAACCGCTAGTTTTATTTGCTTAAATTATTTGTAAGTCGGAGTAACGAAAAATTCAAAAATTCTTAATCATATGTAAATTTTAGTGCTGGGGTATGAATGTGTGATTGTTTATCGTTTAATATCCATGTACGAAATACATTAAACTTTTTTTTTCTCGTCACATCTAGTTCTTATTGTCTGAAATTATACTTGATATTTTCCGGTAAAGACAAATAAAAACAGTCACAAATGTTTTACTTAATTATATCTATACCCTAATAACCATTTCATGTAAGCCATACTGGAAATCCTATAAAATAACAATTAAGGCAAGTTTAATAGCTGATCCAATATAATGCATCGCGCTCGCGCCTGCGTCTCTGATAAATGACTCGACTACGTAGCGAGTATTTGATTTATAACGTTATTTGAATGGAAAAAAAAGAAAAAAAAAAATTGTTTATTCAAACGTAATCGATTCGAAGATCGCTCGGAATGCTCGTGTCTAATTATTACGAGAGACGTCTATTGTGTTCCGAATTTTAGAACAGTGTTCGATTGTTTGAAATTCTTTCACGTTAACATCCGATTGACTTTGCTTTTATAGTGAGTTGAACACAGAATTAGTGTCGCAATGGAGTTAGTTTCTCGGTTAGACCAGGATTTATACCATTGTATAAGCCAAAGATGTTTTCTTGTAAAGACTTGATGATAACTTTAATTAAAGAAATATTATTAGATTACATTACTTCAGATACAGATGCGGAAAGGAAGAAAAATATATTTTAGCAGATTAACTAAATGTAAAAATTAAACAGTATCGATTCTTAATCGAGTATGTCCGAAATTCAAATGTTCATACTGAGTAAAGTTAAAAAGGGTAGAGTCTCAATTTTACGACCACTATAAATGACACATAAAAAACGATAAGGTGTTTTAATTTCTCTCGCTTAAAATGAGACGGTGTTAATTTTAACTCGTATCTGTAGTGTTATTATAGCATACTAGTTTGGTTCGGCGACGACGCTTGCAAGGGATTTTAATATAAATTGTTCCAAGCTTGTTCACTGTTGTGGTTGTTGCTAAGTGATGGCCGAAGAAATATGGGATTTCTTCAGCTGTAGATTGCTGGGTTTTGAAATTGATGATATGGTTTATTTTTTTCTTGGCTTACTACCACTCTTCTTCTAGAAACGTTACATATTACACTTTTATCATCAAACAAAAAGACAGACAGAAAGATGCATATTCATTTTAACATTACAGTACGTATCTTACACCATTTCTTTGTTAATATACAATTTTATGTTTTTACCGCATAGCTTATACTCATAAATATACGCCGATTATGTTTGTTGATTTAAACTTAATGCCTCTTTTACAAGTTTAAATACCTTTTACCTCGTGATCTTTTATTTGGAAATAATCTTTACAATGACATTTCGACTTTTATATGTAAGAATATCCTTTCTTGGAATGCATCCTTTTCTGGTGTTTATTAATTATATCATAATCAATGAAGAATACTTACAACGTATACATATATATATATATATATCTATTTAATATAAACAAACGTATTCTTTTATTAATCCAGCCTTTCATTCGTAGTTTGGATTAGATCCATCTTGCACGCAAAATTTACTTTTTCCATGTTATGTTTGCATTACAAATAAATAATGTTTATGAGTTTTGGAGGAGGTACTGTCCTTATTAAACTGGTATATGTGACATATGATAATATATCAAGTCACTTCAAAGTCGCACCTGGCTTGAATATTTATTACATTTTTTGTAAGTGGTCACTATGTGAATGAGTAGGGAAGTACTATGATTTGTTACGATGAAATTCATAGGCGCACTAAAGTTGCCCAAATAACTCACAGCGTCAGGAGAAGTATATTTGTCCAATAAGTATAATTGTCCAAGTTTAGTAACAGTGACACAAGTTGTCAACTATGTAGTTGACAACAACAGTTGGACTGATGACCTGAACAAAACATCCGTGAGATTCAGGTGGCCCAGAACTGATTAGATTGTTAGTCAGTATAAAACTGCAGAACATATCCACTAGTGGCACTCTAAGTAGTAATTATTACATCAATTTGAATATGACTGTAATTTTTCGCGATAATGTTTTAAAATATTAAGTTACGATAAATAATTTTGTGTTTTACGCTTAATAAAATGTATAATAATCGTGTTTGATTCTTAAAATATCGAAACGTTCCAAAAACGCACACTCGTAGAGTTGAATTAAAGTTATGAATCATAACATAAGTAATCGAAGCGCGTACAATAAAAATAAATATTCTAATAAAGATAGCCACTAAAACGGGTCTTAATTACTGACAAATTGGTCACTTTGAGAAAAAATATGGTATTGGTTTAGAAGCATTAAGCGGTTTTATCTTTATGCGATCCTGGTTTTGTAACCTTTTTAAGATTTGACTAATAAGGACGCGCGCCCATGTTTGCATGCATTTGCATGTTCTGCACACAAACATGTTTTTATTTGAATATTTTTAATGACTTCGTATTATTAGTGATATAAAAGTGGATTATCTGAATATTTCATATGATTTTTATACTTAGGTATATTAAAAGTTTAACAGGTACGAACTTGAACGTTTAATATATTTTTAAAATTGTAATATTGGTATGTTTTGTTTCTCCTAATGATATGTTTGCACTACCCCTACGCGCACCATCCCTTGCCAGGAGGGGGCCGCGTCCGATGACGCCTTAGAGGCCGCAGTGCTAAAAGCAACCCCGGGTGGTGTTTAGTGGGTAGGCCCATAGGTTTATCGGGAGTCCCACATAACCAGCGCAGCCGGCTGCGTTGGTATG
>DWPT01006814.1:0-11205 GCA_018251895.1 Agathymus mariae mariae
AGGTCTCTCATAAACCAAGGTTTAAAGTTATAAAATTATGTCAGACTATAAATGACTTTGAAATTTATACATACAGTAGTCAGTTCGAACAACTATACCCAAAGTACACATCTAAAGTATAGGGCATACATATGATTGCGAATCCACTTTTCAGATTCATATCAAAATCATCTCAACAACAGCCAACTCGGACAAATTAATGTTACTCAGTATGCATGGCATAACTTCATTCTCTTAGGTAATTGCATCAACTATGTTTTGTGTTTCAAAAGCTATGTATTTTACATACGTTTTTGTTTTGAAAAGCACATAAAGGATTAGTGCATAATACGCTACGGAGAAGGAATTGGAATTTTGCTTACCCAACATTACGACCGAGTTACCAGCCAAATTAATACAAGATATTATGAATGTCCATGATCAATGATGGTGTCCAAGTTCATATCATGACTGCTTTATCAAATCTATTATGCAGTCGGCCAACAGAGTTATCAACGCGTTCCCAAAATCTCTAACAACTTTTGGGGGAAAACGTTGAATGTATGCGCATTATACATTTATACAATATGGCTACCAATTTTATAATATAATATCATGAGAAAACACTGCCAAAATATCGTAATATCTAGATGGTGTGTTTTCCTACGCTTATGTCGGCGATAGACCACCTGCAATTCTCTCGTCGTGCAGTATAATGTAGAAAGCTATTCTTTAAAGAATACACACAAATTGCACTGTATTAACTTCAATTGCATCCACTTGCGAAGGATAGTCACCTAAGGCGGAAAATACAGACTACGATTTTGCTGTCGGATCCGATCGGGTAATTGGCGATTTTGATAGGAAATAGTTGTAAGTCCTAAGGCTAAGAGCAGATAGATAGTAATATGAGCTGATATTGGAGGAAGTTTTACCGTTATCCTATACCGTAACTTAAATAACGTTTTTGCTTTTTTTTTATTATTACGGTAAATATGCAAAGGATTGCATAGACTTAGTTGATTCTTGGTATAATTTTAGCTTATATTATAGATTACAATTTAAAACATATTTCACCTCGGAAACTTAACCTGGTCCTGCAAAATACGTTATCAATTTTAATAGAAAATCTGTTAAGGAAATAAATAGTAAACAAAGTTATGACTGCTTTTTCAATCAGTTTCCTGAAACAATAAAATAGGGCAAATATCAAAATTATTAGAATGCCTGAAGAAAATGAATAAAAGTTGTTTTTGTATTGCGTTTGTCTGTAAAGGTAAGACGCATGTTTTGAATAAAATTTTTACTATCATAATTGCAAAAGTCATGTGCCACTCAACATATATATTAATATTATTATTAATTAAGTAAATAAACAGCTAATAATTGAGGTATAAAACCAAAACCGTTAACAATAACACAACCTATGATCCCTCATAGGTTGTTTCGGTATTATTATTACTGGGAGAATAAAGGAAAAAATAATAGTTTTTATACATAGGGCTGCATCCATCCTTGAGGCTAAACTATACCCCACTCGTGGTGCGTCCTGTTGAGCAATGAACGAACCTGTGGCGAACGATTCCTCCTGTTGGAGGTTGTTGGGGTCTTACCATTGTCGTTGTACCACCTAGTTTAATCTCAATGGTACTTGCTTCGTGGTACGGTACTTTGTCCGATTGGCGAGTTACCACCATCCTTTTAAGCCGACCGTGAAATGTTTCACACGTGTTTCGATAGCAGTACAGAAGAGTCAGTAATAATTCGGGCCCCCCGCTTTCTTTTCGGCCGACAATACTTCGGTGATGATTTGGAATTACTGAAATCTATAAGTGACGATCAGCACTTACCATCAGGTAGATCGTCTTAATACTTGTCGACGAGTAACATAAAAAACTAAAACACGTGCTTTAACTTGAATACTGAACTAACTTCAATTAACATAAGTGTATTTGCAATGCGATGGCCTAATTACCCTCTTATAAGATGAACTACAGTACATTTTCGCAACATTCAGACGCAAATGTCAACCGGTGTCTAGGAAAATTAACCAAGTTTCACCTAAATTGGTAACGTAATATCGATAGCGTGTGATCATAGATGATGTATTATGTTGATCGTAAGGATTTGCGTTGTAAAAGTAGTCCTTATTGGTAAGAGGATATTACATCTAATATTAAATTTAGTACTACCGGTAGTTCGTCGTCCGATTGCAACGTAACATAACAGAACTATTTTCATAGTTTAAATAATTTAATAAAGTTTAAAGTATAACTTGGTAATTAAACTTTAATATTTTACATATAATTTACATTTAAAAGTGTTTATGAGTAACGTGATTTGCAGACGTAACTATTCTGTAAACTACTTACATACTAATAAGTTTACTAAACAGAAGTAATTGATATGAGCTTGACGGTAAAGAATTTTTAAAATAGTTGCCGTGGTTTCGGGGTCACCATCTGCATGCACAATAACTCACACAATGCCCACTCTCTCTTTATAATATTGGAATAGATAAACAGTCATCTAGAATACAAATATAATTTTTCCGATATTTCATCCTAGTTACTGATGAATTGATCAAAATCAAAACTGATGAATAATCTGTTGAATATGGGGACAAAACACTAACCTACAAAAATATAATATGATTTGAACTTACCTTAATTTATATGCAAACAATATCATTGTCACAAGCCCTTAACTAAATTACATACATACGTATTAAAGCAGACTGTCCCAACTAAAGAACAATAAATTAAACAATTGTAATTCTCCAACGCAATTCACATGACGTCGATCATTCATCATTCGGGCGAACAACCATCCATATTGGATTTAAACGTCAAGCATAACTGACGCCCGACCTGATGAAGTTTGCTAATATGGTAGCTTATTGTCTTTTATTTATTCCTACGATTAACTGAATGTCCATTTATAAAAATACTTTTAAGCCTACGTTATTAAATTGACTCAAATAAGTGAATTAATATTCAGGTAAAGTATCTGAGTCCATCATGGTCCCTCATTTGATAGTTAATTGTTATTGGCATACCATAAGGTGGCGTATTGTCTCCCTTGCTCTTTTCTCGCTTTATCATTCCGAGTTGTTAATTTATCTTCTTTCTACAACCCTTATAAGCACATATATCTTCATATCTACTGTAACGATTCTTTTGAACACCTACCTATAATTATAAATATTATTAATAACGACTTTTTTCTTCTGTTGTACAATACGACAGCCGCTAATATGCTATGCTAGAATCCAAGATCCATTTCGTCATGCACAAAACAGAGGGCATATAAGGAATAATTCAAATTGCTTTATGAAAGCATTTCAATGGTATACTCAGGAACTCGGGTCTGGCCATTCAAATGAAATTGCTAGTTCCAAGGTGAATAATAGTGATTTTGCTTCTTGGCTAGATAAAAAATATAGCGAGTACCTTAAAAGCAGTCGACAGGACGGGACACAGGTTATTAGTAAACAATCGTCTATAGTCAAAAGAGACAAAATGTTGAAAAAGCAAAAGTCGTCAAAAAAATTTGAAAGAATGCGCAGTCCTTGGAAAAGTCGACGACACATGGATAGTAAGGAAAAAGGTGACATTAATACCATATTTAATTTATTATATTCTGATCATAGGAGCAATTCAACAAATCTCAACGTTTCCAAGATATCTGTATTGGATATTATATTTTTGGTATTAAGAAATACAATCATGTTTTCGAATTATATGGAACGTCTTTTTTCTTGCCATGAGAATCATATTTGTATATTACTAACTTTACTGTAAAAAACTGCGTTTCTTCTGCAAAAAATGTAGAGCGTGGACAAAGATTAAAATAATTTAAAGATTTAAATAATAATACTTCTTTTTTATTATAATTGTAATTCGTTACTTTATCAACAATAATATAATAAAATAATTAATAAATGACATAAATGTGAACGTAGATACCATAGATTTGACATTTTTCTACCCACCTTCATCTTCGTCTTTTAGTGTTTAACTAAGATACGTAATGATACAAACATAAACAACGCTGTCATAGACAATTTTGCAATATTGATATTTCAAACGCAGTAAGTTCGGTAATACCAATTTCTTGAATCGTACCGTGTAGAGACTGTACAGTAAGACGAAATGACGTATAAATAAATAATAAAGTCTTTATGACAAGCTTCTTCAGATACAAGTCTTAATTATAATAATATTATTATTATGAATACCGACATCTTGACATGTTTATAATTTGTAAAACTATTTATTTATTCCATTAAATTTAAAACTGCATTTAAATTGAGAGTAATCGAAAATTATTTTCAACAAAATTCATCGTTTCCGTTCATTATCCCAAATCATTATATAGCTTACAAATTAAATTCAACCTTGCGGCGTTGTAATAGAGCACAGTTTGAAAAGTAAAGCTTCTTGTTTGCTGACCATACAGGGTGAAACTTGAGAGCCCTGCTGAGAGACAATCAACATAACGCGAAAACAGACCAAAGAATAAGCTTAAAGCGATGTCATGCCATCACCATCATCATCCTCGACCGATTTCGGCCATGACGACTGCTCCCATCTCCTGATAAGGGTTATGGCGTGTATGTGTCCTAATACGGCTAATATGGCCGATCCTGGCGGTAAACTCACGAGCACACAGTGAAGGAGATACTATTAATCGATAATCACAATTCAATAAACGAGTTCTAGACAAGCCAACGCTATTTCACTCCTTTCTGTAATAAAACATTAAGGTGCACTGCTTCACATCAGTACAAACGAAACCGCTGTGTCTCTCATCTTATTCCCAGAACTATCAGCTTTCTCAAGATAATAACTTACTTACCGAAAACAAAAACAGTGACAATCAAAACGGCTTCCTCTCATTTATTTTATGATAATTCGATACTCCTTAAACATTATTTTATTAAGCGCCTGCTTTCATTGTTTCGGCATTTCGTAACCGCTTTTTGTTATATCATGGGCGTGTTTGACCATCGCCGTGAAGTTATCAGCAAGTAATAAGAAACCATCGACATTGACATTAAAATACCGTTCTTAAACTTATCTTTTTGTGGATTGCTCATGAAGAATCAACAAAGCGTGTTGCTTTTATATACAAAACTAACATTGTTATATTGTTTAAACAGTTTATATTGGCGTGTGTGATATTTATTATTAATTCAATGGAATATTTATATACCCAATTGTCATCAACTTCCAGACGTCTAAATTATATATTTCACACGTCTTAGAAAACGATGACAATATGGGAATTTCACAGTTGCCGCCTGGTATTCTTACTGAGATCATCAGTTCATCATAATTCCAACAACATCAAACTCGTGTAATGTACCTACACATTATAACATCTTATTACTATTAATTTTACATACATTATTATTAAAAAAAATATGTTTTTTGCCTTGATTCGACAACATTATATAGCTGAGCATCTGCGCAGTCAAATATTCTCACTACACACTTATTTATTTAAAGATTGGTCAAGCCGTTCTTAAGTTATGAAGGGACATACAAACTGAAAGACAGGCACAAAAAAAATCAAAATGATCTAATTGATATCAGCGTGTCACAAAATGAATAGTTATACGAAATTTGAACAAAAAATGGAATGTACAGAGGGAGAGACATTACAGATTTATATAGATAGCTAGATTTTATATAGCCCATCTGCTCAGCCACTGCGTGTTTTCACTAAATACAAATTTTCATTATGATCAGTCAAGCGGTTTTTGAGTTATCTCGAGACATACAGCGAAGCTCAACAGATTTAAATAATAGTGTATATAGTATAGATTAATTACAGACACAGTATGTTATAACTGAAATAATTTTAACATAATAAGAACTAAATACTTACCGAAGTTTATTACATTATTTATACAATAAAATTTTATGCAAAGCGTTAGCCATTGTCGTAAAGAATTGAATCGCTTGCAAGGAAACATTATCCTTAGTTCACTTTCCGACGAGAGTTAATTTATTTTAAGACCGTTTTTGTTTGTGAAAATAATTAAACAATGGGATTTATTTAATTCACCCCGTCTTAATTTATTGATACTTTAAATGTTATGTGGTTTATGGTGGAAATGTTATTGGATTATAATTAATAGGTATCATTTAATCTGCGTTCCGATTAATAGTATTTTTAAAATGAAAGTCTTTATAATATAAAAATGTATTTTAACTACAATCTTCCAGTTAACAACTTTTAATTAAAGACATTTGTATTTTTTTATTTTTAAATATATAATAAAGATTGCATATTTGTAATAAATGTCATTCAATTTTCAAATTAAGAATTAGACATTCATTTTTATGTTACTGGCTGGTTCAATAAACGTTCTGCAAAGCGGTTTTTTAATAAAATATTTGTTAATGTCACTAAAGCGTATCTTCTCTGACCCTATCACTCCCATGAACTTCGGTCTCGCATAAGCGATACATTGATTGAATATTATACGTAAGTCATTCAAAATTTACACGATTACTAACAAATATACTAACTGCTTTTATTAACAGACTGACGTAACTCTAATTACGCTTTTAAAAAAGCCTACAAGAAGGCAGCGAGACTGACTCGGATGGACGGGTTGATTGACAAATTGGTCCATTCTCACGGTATCAACATTGAATGGTTTTAGTTTTAAATAAAAACAATTTACAATGGTCCCGTTTGTTAGCATTATATAAATTAGAAAGTCATGTATAATTAAATTAGGTCGACAATGTATATAACTGCTTGTTGTTATAATAAATAGGTTAATCTGAAAGCGCTATTATATACACAAATAATACATTACAAACACCAATGTCTCGAGAACTAACATTTATTTGTCATACAAATGTCTGCCCCGCCCCTTCGCTCTTCAGACAGTGTCACTACCTACTGGACTGGACATATATATGTGTGTGTGTGTGTGTGTGTGTGTGTGTGTGTGTGTGTGTGTTATACAATACAATATATATAGTGTATACAATAATAATACGAGTATAACGATTATAACCACAAGAATACAAAAACATATCAACACATACATTAACTCCGACATATCGGCATATGCCCAGAAGCAATATGGAAAGTATCTTTCGTAAAGTAAATGCTCATAATACTGTCAGATTGATGAATAAGTTAATAATTATTGATAAGTGAATTAAAATTTGTAAGTAGGCTAGCAGGTTTTCATTGTGTATCGTTTTATAGTTTTTGACTTTTTATATTTGTGTAAATGTAGTGAAACTAGAGCCTAGCTCAACCAAATATCGCTGTTCTATAGTTTTAAAATATTTCCTATCATTAGATTAAAGTCACATAGAAAACGTAAGGAGACTTTGATAAGATTCTTTTTTTAATTAAACAATATTATATATAAGCGGCAATTAAAATGAACTATTGTTATTTCATAGTTTTACTACTCCGATAAATTACTAAAAGAATGAGTAAATTTGACAAAGTGATATTTTTGTAACCTTGTAAAGTTTAAGATGTAAAAATAAAATACAGATTATTTTCTCACTTAAAGTTTCATCATTTCACATTAATCCATTGAAAGCTTAATCTATGATAAGAAAATGTTACTCAGATATGTATGCAACAAAAAATTATTACACTGTCATGGAAAAAATGTGCTATTATACTTCTATTATTATTACCAGGACTACTAGGTAAAACTTAATTTACGTATTCTGTAATGTAGGTACTACTGTCCCGCCAAATGAAATGTCGATGACAGGCAGAAGTTGTTCTACATATATGGCAAAATATAACATAAAACAACCATTTTAATGATTAACTTAACCCGTCCGTAGCTATTAGTTCATTCATTCATTAAGGCAAAGCAAGCTCACTTTATTTTTATTGTTAAACTGTAAATATATATAATATATATATATATAAGCATTAAAACTAACATAAATAGCATAAAAATAAGTTATTTTATGTTTTATCTTGGATTTATGATATATATTACTCAAACATTTAAAATATTAAAAACATTTAAAGTACCGAGAAATATACCGAGAAATGAGTTAATAATACTATGCAATATATGACAATCCTATTGTTACACGATTAGCATTTGTTTACATTTGGTCTTCATCGACTTTATCTGACGTATAGACACAAATTACGTCAATACATATATTGCCAAGATCATACCTTGACCTTAGTATGTACATCGAGATTTACGTTCACCCGTGTATGGGGTAGTTGCACTGATCTGTCATATACCAATTGTAAAATATGTCGTCATTAATATTTTTAAGTGTATTTGAGGCTCAATTGCTTATCATTGATTGTATTATTTTAGTGCGTAAACAAGTAGTGAGATCATATTATCAAGTTAACATTAGAGACGCGAGAATAACGAAATGAATAAACAAAACAGGAAATAGTAATATGTTACAAGGGTCCAAATAAATGTATTGAGGGCAAGAGCGACTGTTTGAATCCAGAGTGAAGGATTTTATAGTAGAATCCTGAGCTCAGAGAGGGGTTCTAGAACATAATGAAAAAAAGAGTATGAAATTTACTTTTCATAAAATCTATTCAAAAACAGGTGAAGGATTCCTGGATAGACAGCAAAATAAGTCATTAATAACAGTGACGAAATGACTTTTGAATTTGGAACTTGAATTACTTATATAATAATAAAGAAAAGGAAAAGTTTGAACACAATCGCTTTGGTAAAGACCTGACCGGTAATAAAAAATGCACTTGTTGCTATGACTCAATAAACATAGCGGCTAACAATATCAATGGCTTATTACTTCGATCCTGAACCTCCAACACGTAATAATAGTAACAATTTTAAGGAGTTTGGTGTCTAAGCGAAGCCAAAGCTGTATTTCTTGCAAAAGTAATTAATGAACTATATAATAAGTTACATCTTTATTATACACTGTAATCACATCACAAATAAAATAATGATAGCACGAAGGGTGGCCATCTCGCTAATAGATTTAAATTTTAGTGGTGTTGCTTTTGTTTAATTGATTCTAAAAAAATGAACTAAATATATTTCGGTGAATATTAAATTCTGTTCTATACAAACTATTCTCTGTATTATATTTTGTACAAATTATTTTAAATTGCCATATATCTTACGTAATTAACCCTTACAATTATTCATAGACTCTCTCATAGCAAAACCACTCTAACAATGTGATAACTACGTTTATTCAGCATCACAGTTAATTACAAAAGAGATTTATAATTCTCGTTATAAGAAAGTACTCAAGCACGTGAAAAGTTTACTTAATGAGATTTTTGTAACTTTCATCTTTTTTTATAATCTTGTGCAATTCGACTACTTAGATATAATACCTTATATTAAAAACAGATGTCAAAATATTTAAATATATCTGCACTTAACCTATTCATCTGTTCAAATTTAGTAAAGGACAGGCAAAATAATTTCCCACCAATTTACCAAAACTATTTAAAGTACAACCACACAACAAAGCATTTACTGGCTGTGTAGAAACACACCGTGAGAGTCTAGCGTTATAAAAAGTAATAATTATTTAATTATAGCCTGTTAGCGCGTGCCTTGTGCCCAATGTACGACCATGTTTAAAAATATAAATGTCAAATTTTGCCGCGTAAAATGTTCTTAGGTTAATTATAGGGTTATGTGATTGATACCACTTTTAGGGCGTGATTAATTGCTGGTCGTATATTCTAAACTGCAATATTCAATATGTTTAAGTCCAGTGCTAAAGTAATTTGATGATCAATAAACAAAAACGAAGCTATGCTTAACCTGTTATTTAATCTCACTCAGTGAATACATAAATCTATATTTCCATATTTATAACTTCTCACTTTGAGGTTGTTTAGAAGAAATTACCTTTAAGCAATAGACCGCTTATTGTATTATATATTGTTCAAATTGTTCTTTTACCATGTCCGTGCTACAGTATATGTATAATCAAGAATATTATCATAAATTTTATCATTACATGTATGATATCAACTAGTCTCTGTGTTCTACGGCTGTTAAGCATATCAGTGACGATAATACATGTTAAACTAAATAATTTAAACATAATCTGTAAAAAAAAACACATGATTATATTAAATTGATGACCATGATAAGGACTTATAGATACTAAATTATAGTATACACTGTCACCGATCCTTCATTCGACACAATTCATAACCTGTACCTGTGGCCCACGATATTGAGCTTCTCTCGTACTGACAACTTTATCGCGCTGGTGGTGAACATCGCGTATATTTTGGACAACTTTCAGATTTGCAGGTTTTGCGTGATATTTTTCTTCTCAGTTTAATTAATAGTCAATTTAGAATACCTACACATTAAACTGTAAAAAGCGTTATTAAAAGATATTCTTAAAAACGGTATTGAAATATTTCGACATATACATGAATTGTGATCCAATCACAGAGCATCACAGATTTTTACTGCGTCTAATAATTTTCTTGTCAAGACAAGCGCTGTGATAATCTGTAATAGTTTTAGATGATTTATGTGTGAGCTGCTCTATGGCATAAGTAATATTGTATTGGGCCAACTGCTGCGTTTCGAACCGAACGTAGTTATTAATGTATGATGTTATATTAAAATTTAATAATTATGAAGATAGTATTAACTATGACAGTATTTAATATTATATGTACTAAAAAAGGTACAACTGTATAAATGACAAAATTATTTAATGACAAAATTGTATAACGACATTATCAGGTGGTTCCAGCAATCTATACGCCGTGAGTTTGTATGTACCTATGAGAAACAATTACACCAGCATGTGTATGACATTATTTATAATAACGAAGTAGGAAGGATGATAGCAAATTATAATATTGTACACGTCACTTGTCCTTTTACTATTTTCAAAAAAATATCTATGGTTTTACCATGAATTGCTTATGGTCAAAATCGCATTGACCTCGTACCAAAAAAAATCTTAAATTAACCTCAATTACTATAAGATTGTCGAAACCATGTGGCTATAAAGCTAACTGTGCAAGTAATTTGCGATTAAATCTAACATTCTATGTATTTTTGTCTGACCTTCAACGAGAAACTAGATAAGAGTTAAAAAATGCAAATTGCATGTATGTTTTTCACTTCAGACTAGGTAAATCCTCCATATCTAAAGGAGTTCTTCCAGTACGTCTGTGATACGCATGACAGAGTGCTGCGCTCGTCATTTAATCTCA
>DWPT01006815.1:0-11204 GCA_018251895.1 Agathymus mariae mariae
CAGGGGTCACCTGTAAGGATAATAAACAAATCACAATTACTATGTATATACATGGTATATCAACGTTATATTCTTAACAGGTTGGTCTGTATGGTAGAATGCCAATCAAGAAAAGCAGGTCTCTCCTCAGAATTGCACCTAAATTTTTAGCCCTATATCAATGTTTAGACGTAGAGGTGAATGGCTGGCTTCAAACCATTAGCGTCCTATTGCAGGGTACGGATATTTACTCATAATTGAGGGGGCCTAAAACGCACTCTACCATGTTCGGCCAGTGTCGTTTGGTGGAGGGGTTAGTGGCCATCTCAAGTGTCGGATGTTTTGCCTTCTGCAGCCCTGCGACATGGCTATCATGTTATGATTGTTATCGGACGATAACCATCATAAATAACACGATGGCAAGTAAGATCATTGAATACGATATGAAAGATCTTTCAAAATTAGAAGTATATATTGTTTTGATATTTGTATGTTGGTTCAGTAATTTTTTCTAAATGCCATAATGATCATATGGCAGCAGATTAATATACTATACTATTGAAATACATTACGTGTTTTATTTCAAAGTGTGTGGTGCTTCAAATTAAAGATGAAGCATGCCAATAATATAAACAACCCACAGTTTACTGAAGAATAAAGAAATCATAGTGATATAATTTTTTTAAATACACAAAGATCTTCAAAGCGAGATTGAATATTTTTCTTTGAAGAGCGATGGCCGCAAATTTAAAACGCCAGATGGATTAATGGCTATAGTTGTGCAGGTGTACAGTAAAACACGCTATTCAGGTAGGTATATGTGTGTCCTTTTATCAGACAAAGTAGTAAATCTTCAGCTATGACTCGATTTGTGCGTTTGTGTCTGTGGGAGTGACAGTAGGTGTTATAATTAAAACTTGGTTATCCAAGCAGGAGTCATCACACTACTAAGCTACGACAAACAACATACACAAGTGTTGTTAAAAGTCACCTAATTCATACACGTCAGTAAATGGAACCCTGACATTTAAAACCCAGACTATGTCACAGGTATCTCGCTATATTTCAAGGCAAATATATTCCTGTACATTTTTCTAGGGTAATGACATCTTTTTATATTTTTAGCTTATACGCATGTAACTTCACATAGACATCAGACCTATTTTTTGATTCGTTTTGATACGATTTTATTGATGAGTTGAGTTGATTTTTTGTGGAACCCTCTATCAAATGCGTGTTCTTCCTTATTACTAATGGGGTTTGGAGCAACACCAACAAGAGAAAAATAGATGGAAACCGATCCGTCATATCATTTTAATCAGTAGTAGGGACATAAATTATGAATGTATCGTAGTAAAATTTAGAAGTTAAAAAGACAAGCGTCAAAATCGATGATCGGAGTGACCTTGGGACTGGGCAAGGGGGAGGTGGGACGTGGGACGTATGCTATGCACCGATTTTGGCGAGGAGCCAGGCTAAATGCGTCCACCGACGTTGTCGAGCCAACCGCTATTGACATTTTTATCGAAAACAACCGCTCGAGTCTGAGAAGGCCGACGAGTAGACATCTAGATCTACGCAAATCCATCACACTTCCTCCGAGTCAATGGCGAGGACATCAGACTATATTTACATATGTCAGACGTAAGTGGTGGATGTACAATTTTTTCACGACGTCATTTTAACTCTTTCGAGGACATCAAGAGGTGGTTAGGTTAATTTTCTCTTACTTGTTGGCGGATGTCCGAGCTTACCTAACATCTACACGTAATAAATCTGCGTCAAAATCAAACGTCATTCATTTAGCGTGAAAAATATATCTTAATTAGGTCAATCTAAAATATTTGCCTATTTCTGAATAAGAATCCTTTAATTTTTTTTGTTATATTCATCTATCCGCGTCTATAATCCAATTAAAAAATTAATCTATGTTCATAACAAAAAAAGTATTAAAAAGATAATTCTTTAACTCACCGGGTTGTTAACTAAACAAATAAACAGGTTTATGTGGGATTGTGTCTAATATTATTATTAATGTAGATGTGTTAACAATATAAGCGTTTCCATCAGTTTAATATAAGATAACCACACCTGTTTAGTTGCACTGTATAATCATAGTGGGAACGTTAGATGCATTGTGTTGATATAACAATACTCAACATTTGCGGAATGGTGAAGCGGGAATTAAAACTGAACAGACCTCTGCGGTTAGTAAATTCAAGCACTGTGTTGGGTCTCTGGGTAAAACCAAGACCTTATAAAAGACAAAATAAGATCTCCCTTGCCACACAAATAAACCTTTCACGATGACGACACCGGTAAGTGCGTAGTGAAGTGGAAGCTCCTATGAAATTAAGTTGGTCGATTCTTCGTTGGTTTTACCGTAGAACAATTATTAAATAATAAAACATCCCTAGCTCTGATATTTTAGAGGACAGCACCCCTGCACACAACAAAAATCCTGAAAGACCACAAAAACCCGGAATTTCTCGTTTTATCTTGATACCGGTTTTGTAGCGAAACCGTTACAATTCTCAAGGTTTAATCTTCAGACAACAGCATCAGAAAGGTGTTAATGGAAACCGATAGTAAATGAAAAAAGTACGTTCTTGTTTACAGGTTAGTAAACTATACATACTATTAATAAAACTGAAACGAGGTCGAGTGTTCTAGAAAACATATTTTTTTAAAGTTTATTATAAGTATCATTATCGATAACGAAGAAAGACTCGATGGCAATTATACATATCTATCTAATTATGATATCAAATCCAAATTCATTTAAACATGTTGTAAATACACTTAAATACGTCATTTTTACTAGACATTTACTAAAATTTACGTTTGCCGCATTTTACTGTTTTAAAGTTGTCCTACTTTATGAATTAGAAATATGTTCTGTAAAAGCTCTGTAACTACTTTTTGAACAGAACGCCTATACTAAAATTTTGATCCTATCGTGGGAGCACATTTATTTCCTGTGATGACAAGTGTCCTAGATTAACAAATAGACAGAGGGCCCAAAATTGCGAGTACATATGTTTTTGACCTCTACATCAATAACATACTACACCATCATTAAAATTTGCAAAAAATACTTGATATCCCTGAATTTTTATATGAAACAATAGCTTCTAAGCCAAGTTTTGAACTAGAGTTCTATTACCGTTCATTGTGACTGAAATGAAAAATAACAAGTCATACTCAATCCAAGGTATTATTCTTACGACTAGTGTTAGTTAGTTAGTTTAGTCTAAGCATAGTATATTTATATGTATATGTAATTCGTAATCTCGTTTAATTGACTCATCCAAACCACATGTTGGGAAGCAAATAATGAGGCAATCAAAATGTTTTATAGCAAATAAAAAATAATGAGCTCAAGGTCGTACAATGTATTAGATCTATTGTAACCAAGGTCATATTGAGATAAATGCAATAGACATCCGATGTATTTTCGATCATCAAAAATTTTCCAGATGTTTCCAGTCTGACATCATCCTGATGGGTAGCTAATTTCTAACATCCATCGTTGTCTAGTCTCTTGGATCTGTTTTAAATTGGCATTATTACGATGCAAGACAATCACCCTAGCTTTTCCGAAGTAGTTTTCTGCTAATACCAATAGAACTAGCAGCGGAATTTTGCTATAGGATGATTTTCATTATTTCATTGTATTACGAAAGTTTCAAACGGAAAAAGGTAAACCAGTGGTTATATGTTTTGTCTCCGATATCGTAACCTCACCTTAGACTAATGTGGGTTATGGTTAAGGTTAAATAGAAAAAAAAAAATAGAAGTATATCAAGCGATATCTCAAATGAAAGGGCCTTTCCTCGTTATAAGAAATACAAATTCATAACGTAAAAAATCATACTTAAAAGATGTTAAAGAAAATTGACTTCAATAACCCCCAGAAAAAAAATCTTCTGTAACACAAAGGATGTCATGGATGGACAGAGGATACTAATTATTTTTAGTGAAAGAATATAACTTTTAGAACGATTTTACGATATTTTTTCGAATTTTAGCAGAAACTAATAGGTTATAAATTTTCATATTATTCTTAGGGATTCTTAAAATTAACAAATTGGTTAAAACAAAAACCTAGCAATATTAAAAGCCAAGCCGCCATTCATTGATTACAAAACGAGATATAAATATCAACATATGGATAATCTACGTGAATTAAAAAAAAAAACTCGCAAAAAGTTGTCGTATATAGATGATTATTACATCAAATTAAATAACAGTGATGTAACGGATTCTTAAAGAAATATGATAAATATCATCACTTCCCGGCCCTCATCTCAATCACTTGGGGTCGACAGTGTCAATATGATAAATAGAAATAGGACAGATAATCGGTCTTATTGTACAAGTTCGGTCAGTAGGGATCAGGGATGTTAGGTATGTCTTACGAGCATTTAAGTGATTTTAGCTATAGAAACGGAATTTTATAGAGTTTAGGAAAAACATTACTAACTATTACTTACATTCAATTATTGTTTCCACCAAAAAAACGTAAATGGTTTCCCGTTACACTCCATCCTCATCCAAAATTATTTGAAACATGGAATATTGTTCTGGATATTTTTTATTATTTTCGATACCCGATAATTTCAATTACGCCAATGCAGTTCTGTACCGCAATGAATCTAAAAACTGAAACATTTTCTGCGTCTGCACGGTACGGTTAATTTAATGTTAATATAATTTTACTGTTAACAATTTGCAAACACCTTATTCAAATACAAATAATTGATAAACAACTGATTACATAAAAAAAAAGATTAAAAAAATGGTGTGGGTTGTATTTTTTTTGTAGTTCAACTAATGATCAAACCAATGAATTATATGCCGAAAATACTAAGTAGTTCAATTATAGTACATCCAAATTATTAATAAGTCACAGCAAACATCGAAAGTCATGAATACAGAAAAAACACTGTACGTCAAAAATCGTATCACAGTCCAAAGCTGCCAAACATTGGCGTAGAATGGAGATAGATTTATTATAAGATAAATTATATATCTGCCCTCAAAATATAAACTCTCGATCGATAAAGCTTTACTCAGCAAAGAGATACAGTGAAACGACGATCGAGTTAACGTATGACCATGACATTTTCGGAAGCTATGCCGTAAATACTATCAAGGCGTGTTTTTTAACAGACCTAGTATGCCTAGATTTCGAGAATTCAGATGTTTTGACACGTGACATAGCGGACGACATGAGCCTGGCGGTGTTCGTTATAAATAAACGCGATAGTGCTCCGCGCGCCAGCGACGTATTATTCGTTAACTCATTTGTTAATCGCATTAATTTATACGTCGATAACGAATTAAATATTAAATCAATGTCACGTCTGACTACATAGTTAATAGTTTTGGCATCGACTATAAAAAATAAATATATATACATGAAAAGTTAATTTGCTAATTTATAGAAAGTTTATATAAATTAGAACATTTTATTTTTAATAAGTTTAATTGGAATATTTATAAATATAAATAACGCAGTCAAAGAATAAGTGTAAATTCAATATGGGCAACTGTATGAGTGTGTCTTTCACAATATTTATTAGGTAAAATAATTTAAAATAAATATGACTGTCAAGATGCACTCAAACTACGCCTTACGTTTAGTAATAGCAACTGTATTGTTATAGGAATAGCTTTTTCAACCAATCATAATAGCTGTAACTAGGCAACCAACATTTTATTTACCGCCCTGTTAATAGAACGCCCATATTGACTTTCAGTTGATATTCCGCGGGATGAAAGATCCATTTGAGAAGATAAGAAGTAATCCGATTATGACCCGTAATGTAAGTTACTAATGTGCAAAGTTACATGCAAATCTGTTCAGTTGTTTTAGTGTGATACGTGGTACGACAGATAGACAGAAATTAAAAAAAATGTTTTGATTTCTATATCGATAACGCCTACTATAAAATTGCCGAAATATATTTCATGTGAAGATTCGGCGTCGCTTCGTTAAAATTTTATTATTAGTATAGAAAATTCTTGCATATTATATAGCTGAAATACGTTTTAATTTTGGTAGCCTTAGTGTTAGCAATGTAGTAAGCAGTATGAAGTATATTTTTGCAATAAAATCAAACTATTTTTTATGAAGCCTTTAGTTATCTATTTGAAAGCAATAATTAATATCGATTTTGATGTATCGAATTTCTCATTTGAGTGAATAATACATAATTAATAATAGATTTATTAGAAGTTAATATATTTTTAGCATGATACATTTCTGGTCGAAGTTATAATAGTTGTATCCCACTAACTTTTTTCTGTCAGACTTTTACTAAGTGTCACAAATCTTGAATAGAATTTATTAAACCAATCGTACCAGTCTAAACCATCTATAGTATCTATTATGAAACGTTCAACATCTTACCAAAAAGTTTAAAATTATTAAGGACTCATCGACCAATATATTTAAAACTAAGTTGATGACTACTACTCTCACATCGATGTCGGATCCATCTTACAGCAACACGAGATTTTCGAACATTACATAAATATTAACCTGTCTTATCCTATCTTATGCATTCCCGGACTTGGAATTTTTTAATCTAGTTTATGTGTAACGAGTCCCGAATTATGGTTTAAATAAATGTAAATAATGTTATTGTTTATCTCTTACATCGACACAAGTCGTATGGGTTTGAGATCTTCACTTATTTACCGAACTAAAATGCAATAATTAAAAGATTCCTAGAGTTCTAAGCACGACAAATTGTCGTAGCATATAAACAAAACTAAATCCGTAAAGCAATAACGAAATTTTCTTGACACATATTTGCTGATTTTTTTATAATTTTAACAAAGCTTGGATAGGATACCTTAGATTACAACGAGATGAAAGTGATTGTTCTATATCCAAACGGAAGCTTCCAGAAATGAGGTCGTACATTTTTGCCGACAGCTGTCGAACGACATCAGATCTCAGACAAACCAGTAACTTCGTGAAAGCTATTATGTAAAAATGTCTTGCTATTGTGTAAAACAAGTTTGTATTTATAGCACCTTTGTGTCTAGGTCGCAGTCAGATTAAACTAGGTACCCTACACGTGTGTATTAATAAATAAATTATGTCAACCGTAGTGGCTGAAACGATTAATATATTGAGAATTTCGCCAGTAATTTACATTTAACTAACAGAAGCGTCGGTATTATACTTATAAAGTCGATTATTTCTCAACACTGTTGGCGTTGTGTATAAAAAAATATTCCTGCTGCCACGAGCCGCGAGCTGTGCTCCAATAAAAATGCCCTCGATGATGACATGTTAAATTATTCTTTATGATTTAGGCGCACCGGGTGCCAAATCTGTGTTTACATCAAAGCAGTTTGCAGCATCATCGAGAGCGCCGGTTTGTTTACACCGGCGTCACATTGTTGACGGCGCGGAGCGCGTCTAGTTGGCGTACCCTGGTGACGATGAGCGGTGTGGCGAGGTCCGCGCCGCCCACCAGTCGCAGGCCCCAGTTGGTGTCCTGGCTGTCTCTGCGCAGCGTCACCACAAACGTATGCAGTCGCCCCATCCTAAGGGGAGTCGAGGGTTTGATGCACTGCGCGAACGCGCGCCTGTTGCGCGACTTGCGAGCACGGCGATGAGACGCGACGTTGTGCGAGCAAAATTAGCTCTAGCGCACACTAAAACCGCCCCTCCCCCCGTGGTACTGCACTGCATGTAACCCTACCTTCGCAATCGACCTAATTCGAATTACGGAAACCATATTAATTAACCAAACAGCCTAGATTTCCTGCGGCGCAGCGAGCGATATTTTAATAAACGGTTTGCCAAGTTCGATATATGATACTTTTACGCACTTGTACGAGCCACATGAACGATGACTTGGATGGCAGACTTGGCCCGCGACGTTTGATTGTCGACGTTAACACTAAATCATCTAAGTCACCCGCGCGTTTAGATAATGTGCATTGTGAAGTGCACGACAACTATAGCAATGTAAGGATGCTTACACACTAAACCTTGCATAGTTAATCAAATATTGGCGAAACCGCAATAACCGTTCAGGCATCGCCTAATGTGAACTACTTTTAAACCTGCTACGATGACAGTTTATTTTTCCATTTATTTCTCGTTTTTCTGTTAAAAAAGAATTTATGCATATCTGAATACTTATAATTTACAACAAATATAAGTCACATGACAAGTAGCTCATGGTTTCTCAGGTTAATCTCAGAACATATCTTAGACATGATTTCATAGATGATTGACTCCTAGGAATTTCATTGAGAATCAGATTTAGACTGCTCATCCTGGTAGTCATGACACGACACACGACACATTGGCAGTGCTCGATGAGATGAGAGATAGGCAATTAGATATTGGCCAGTTTCCTTGATGTATCACGCACGACCTGCGCGTGAATAGATGAGACATGATACATTATTATTATAAATAATCGACGCGACGATTGACAATCTTCTCTATTTAAATGTACTAAGCATGTTATAAAAATACAATGAATTGTTTCTATCAAAACGACCACGACTCAATTTATTAATAGTAAGCTTAAATTGGGAGAGCAGTTTAAGTTAGCCATGTTTTTTTATGAATAATGTTTACTATTGTGAAACACTAAACTAAAATTCAATATAGATCTGCGATAGTAATTATAGAATGTGTTATTGAAATAAGTTTATTAATAGCATTGTACAGAGCGCATACACGTTTGTAATGCGCTTCTAAATACTCTTACACTTAATTAACTGCTACAGTAAATTCAAATGAAATTCAATAAATTCAACTTGCTGTAATTATTATTTTTATGTTCTTATTAGAAGTCTTCTTTCGTATATAATAATAATCATAATCCTAATCAATGATGTCTGTCTTCATACGGTTTGCATATTTGCATTATTCAGTATTATGACATCTGAAACTTGAACGCTACGTCATATATTTATTCATGGCATATTAACGATAAAACCTAACGATGGCCAAATAACAAAGTACGGAATGTTTCGATCTACTAGCTATAGTTAATCTTATAACAATGTAACAGACGATCCGATGGCCTAGTTGATGGTTCGACACTAAGCCGTTGGTAAGTCGGAGACAAATGTATTTTGTCGAGTTTTGTGTGATTGAGTTCAAATATACATAATATACAAAGGTCTTAGCCGTATTAAACTCCATATAAATTAATAATAAGATAACGAAGAAGAATACCTTAAACCTCAGGCCGTATCGGGGCTCGTCATCGGGATCGGGGCGCTGGTGCGGCACGCGCCAGAAAGGAGGCCTCTGGTACACTGGCATTCTCGCTTCAAACATGACAGACAAAATGACAGATTTTATAAATCACCATAGTTAATTGAATTATTAATTTAGGTGCAATTATAATAAATTACAGTAGTAATTGATATAAGTTATATTCTTAGTTATGTTTGCGTTTCTGTAATGGCCCAAGTACTAACTGTTGTTATTGAGAACGAATGGTAATACGAACGAATTGGTAATAGAGAAATAATCACCATGTAGTTTTAAGTATATCTATAAAACTGCTACGTTAAATATCTCAGAAAATAATACCTCAAACCATCTATAAATCTGTTTAATAATAATGTCACAGCGCATCACGTTAAAAATCGACGAACGGACAGCAGCTGCGACTCTCGTGCGCTTTGCAGACACCATAAAATGCTGTTTATTCACGAAATTCAGGTGTAGGTGGTTGGCAACGCGATCGGAGTATTACCGCTGCTATGGACAAGGCCATACCTGCCTGGAGTGCGGCCTACCACTCTACTCACCAGAGGGCGCGCGTCGTGCGGTCGGCGGCGTCGCTCGTCGGGTGTCCGGTCCTATTATCTCGAATTATTCCGGGCTATATCAAACTGCGTCTATTTTTCGCGTGGAGAACGCGCGAGACGTTCGGCGGGCCGTGCTTCGCGTGATTTACAAGCGGATCCGCTCGCGCTGTTCCTGGGCCGCGCCGAAATTTGCTATAATCCGTTTCGTCTCAGTCTCACTCGACGACCGTGGTCGATGCTCTCTTAATTCCCATTTTCAAAGTTACGCAGACATTTCTGGGTCGAAACACTTCATGTCCAATAAACACTGTTACGTGGTTTTATAAATACGTGCGTTGACCTGGACGACGGGTTCCGACGTCAACAGCACTAAGTATCCATATTATTGTGAAAAGTTTGGAATAATCGTATATCTTAGTATTGTAATGTCCTTCGTCGTTCAAAAGAATAAAACAATATTTATAATGTATTAAAATATTACCAATGTGACAGGGAATTGAAAACAAGTTTATCTTCATAAGTATTCGTTCCAATTTACCTTTTTAGCGCCGATAAAATAAATATAATAAATAATTATATAATACGCAAAATTGGAATGAAACAATGGCACATCTTTATTAACATATTTTATTATATACAGACAGTATCAATTTTTACAGTAAAAATAAAGCGAATTAAACATATCGTAACATTCCATATACCAAATACCTCGCAAATTCAATGCTTTGGAGTAATATGTATTTTATATTGAGTAATTACATGCATTACTTGAGTATGAAACATATCAATAGGTGATGGAATGGGGGATCTACAATTCATTTAATAGCTACTCCAAATTTACAAAATTAACTTAAAAAAAAACAGATTGCATACCGAAAATCTGTTTCTAATTGAAGCATGGCCAACTATAAGAAACATATATCTGTAACAGTTTAACTGAATGTTACCAATACCTACTACTATCTACACAATAATAATGAATCTAAAAATGTAACTAAAATAACACATAGTTCAGTAATATTTACATTGAATTATGTTAAAATTGGACATTTCAACTAATATCAATAACTTTAATGGTGCACTTTGATTTTTAAATGATTTAATATGGATGTTAAAAGGTGAAATCAGTGAAAAGTTGCATACCTGAGAAGGGGACTTCACTGAAAACCAGCGGCCGAGGTTTTCGACCCCTTCATGGTATTTACGCGAGTGCAGTCCTATGTCGTCATGTGTTGCGTGGTTGTGTATTAATTTGTTCAGTCATTATCACGAAATAAATGTTTCTTTCTTTTATTGTTGTTCTTTTTCGTAGCAAGTGTTAACCTGCTTTGAAAAGTTGTCAAATTTTGTCGATAAACCTACAACCTAATTAAACGTATCGAGTTTTAAAATTAAAAACAAATCTATCTAACCCT
>DWPT01006816.1:0-11204 GCA_018251895.1 Agathymus mariae mariae
TTCGACGGCGGGAGCGATGTTAACCACAGGTTGACACGGTCATAGCTGAGTGAAATGCAATGTCAACTACCAGTTAACACGGGCAAAGCTGACTTCAAGGTTATGTCACCTACTACTTGACACGGTCAATTCTAAGTTCTCGATTTGTTACTTACTAGTTAACACGGGCAAGCAAGCGGCTAAGACATGTTCATTTGGCTACCCTGTAGTCGGTCGGTGGTGACCTCGCGTGCCAAGCGAGGACGGCCGAGACAGACGTTTATGTATCAGATAACGTTAATTCTCTAGTTATGAATGATGTCATGTTTGTGTACATACACGCCACTCGCGCACACAGGCTATCCTAGTGCGGCGGTGTGGGTGTGTCAACGCTTACATCATTTACATATTTATCGATGACTCACTCACCAATTTTATACTTGTGCGTGTTCGCAGTCGCCGGCTCGTCGTCGTCGTACCCGTCGTCCGACTCGGCGGCCGCACCGTCGCCGCGACACACGAATATGTTTCCCGGCTTAACGTCCATGTGCACCAGCTGGAGGGAATGGATGTACCTGATGGCCGCGAGAGAGAACGACGATGAAACAAGCTCTGTTACTCGCGGCTTACGTCGGTGTTGAGGGATGCAAGTGATATTTGGTTTTGTGCTTTTATATGCCGTCACATGCTTCAGAGGGCATGTTATCATATAGGCACTTATTCATTGTAGTAGTTCATAATCATGTCGGCAACATTCGGAGAGTAATGCCATCTATTGAAATATTGCACGTTGTCCAACATGATACATCGTAGACACCGCCATTTATGAAATAATTGTAGACTAGCAATAGTAGGGATGTTGGCAACAATCAATGAACGAAGGATTTGGTATGATCGCATGTTGAGTTGTGTCTTTATAACGTTATACAGAGACGTTAAACTGAACAAAAATATGTCTGAGCCACGTGTATGATAAATAGCATATTCATTACAAAGTAGAACACAGTCGTTAACCTAGAGTAGACAGGCAAAGCAAATTTGCTTGCAATGTTCTCACACATTAAACTGATCGCAACGCTAAGGCGATTCAATCAAAATATGCAAAGTACTAGTTGACAGACGACAGTTACGCACACACAAAATCGTGCACGTGGGACGAACGGTCGCACGTGCTTACAACGAACAAATGGCACGTACGAACAATACGTTACTTACGCACGCACATACGTACAACAAACGTGTACGCGCGCCGCACAAACACTTACGCCAGTCCATCAGCAATGTGCGCCAACAGCAGAAGCAACTCCGCCTCGGATAACGGACCGCTCTCCATCATCTGCTGCAGGGAGCCACCGTCACAATACTCGTTCTGGATTATCATGTGGTCGTCCTCCGCCCACGCAGAGTAATATCTAACAACAATAACGTTTACGATTAGCTATAGCCAGGGGCTAAAACAATTATGGAAAATAGTATGTTTCAATTATTTTTAACCAAAAAGATGTCATCAACATGGCAACACTTAGTTTGGTGGAAATTTTAATAAATATCTGTGCATAAACTTGCATTAAATTTTACTTCACCGCGTGAAGTTAATGTATTGCACTTATGTATATTTGGTTAATTACAGGTTCCTTTATACATTCGAAATGGTCCTTCGAGCAGGATATGAACCAGCTATCGTACGTTTACATTTCTTCCGATTCTTAAGTTCTTCGAACGGAATCGATGAAATTAACACTCACATATAAACAGAAAAGGTATGCGTGTAATCTTTACGTGCGATTTAAATAAAACTTAACAATTTATACCGTTCTCATTTTTTAAAGAATTTTCACTCATGTATGAAAGTTATCGAAAATAAAAAGTTTATATATTAAAAAGAGCTAACGTCAATATAACCTTGTTAAAAATGGACTCTACCAAACATCAGGCAAAGTAAAAAAGTGTATAAACAATTAAATAATTACAAAAAGAATAATGTAATAAAAAAACATTTTTTTTTATTTGGAGGCAAATAGCAATAACCGCTTACACAGACTACTGTGCGTTGCTTCCGTTCCGCGTGCCTTCACATGAATCTAAATTGCATTACAACTCCCAAGTTTTTTTTACTTGCACATCCGAAAGTCACTCACCTAACAACATGCGGATGTTTCCCCAGAGCAGCGTGCGCGTACACTTCGGTGAGCGCCGCCCGCTCCGCCGCAGAGCCCTTGACGGGCCGCAGCGACCGCTTGAGCGCGTACACACAACCGTCGAGCTTGTTCACGCAGCGCGCGACACGCCCGAACTGGCCGCGGCCGATCACACCGAGCTCGACAAACTCCACGTTGTACCGGGATATGTTTGACTCCTGGTTAAGAATCAATAAGTTTATATTGCGGAATATAAGTGAAAATTAATGTCAAATGTCACAAATCAGTATCACTCAAGTACTAATCAGTCTGTCAATCTGCACTGGGCCAGCGTGGCGGACTTAAAGTGGCCTCAACCCATATCATTGGAAGCAGAGATCCGAGCCTAGCCGTGCGATAATTGCAGGTTGTGATGATGATGATGATAGGTAAATTAATCTTAATAAGCTATATTGACCAAACAATTATTTAGAATCAATCAACAATTACACTAATAAACTAATAAATATCAAATGAATTAATTTGTTCTGATTGAGGAATGATTAATTTTTGATCTAATTATATTATCAATTAAGTTGTCATTTATTGAGAATTCATCAATAAAAACAAAATCGCAAGGAACTTTAGTACTAGTTAATGAGAATTAGTGAAATAGTAAATGGGTTTTAGTAATTCATTTGGCGCTTGTCTCAGTTTTATTACAAGTGTAGATTGCGAACTCACCCTTAGCCGTTTTGCGGGTTGCTCTGGCGTTGCGTCACCCCACATGGTCGGTGTCTTGGACAACGCCCGCTTCTTCTTGTTTAAGGCTTGACCTGTGCGTTTTTATTATTCACTATTGTTTAAACCATATATATAATAAATTTGATAATACAGTCACATACGTTAGACAGTGCACAATAGACATATACATACAACTTTCAATCACAGACAATAAAGCCCAAAATATTTTTTTAGTTATATCAATTCTATCTTACAGCTGTAGAGTACTAAAACTTGTTACTCGTCAGATTGTGTAAGGGGCATCACTCATTATTAAATCGAAGCCAAAACTCCTACTCGTTGACCACGCTACTAAACAACAGTAGAGGCTGTATCCAACGATCCGTCCAGTTAGAGACCGCCCTCTCTGGGCGGTGTATCATCAAACCATCCACTAGTTTGGCAACGACGATACTCACGGGTACGGTGTATGGTGGAAGGGTGGTTTCCTACCTTCCTCTTTAAATAATCAATTGTGAAAATCTGTTTCGGTTGTAAGGTCTGTGAACCAAATAGAGCGGATCCCTCGCTTGCTACGCAATGACTGCGTCGCATCAGGGATAACTTTCTTGTTACGGTGTCCATGGATAGCTATGAAAGCTCCCAATCGGATGGAATGTGTGCTCGATGGTGGTCCCTATTGACTTACTATATTATTTAGCCTTGTAAAGTAAGTGAAAGTAATGTGTTTCCACCCCTTAAGATACTTACCAACAGACTTCTGCCTCAAATTAGTTAATATCTATACATTCTAAATAACCATTCTAAATAAAAATATTTTACCAAATGGCAAAATTAAAGATAGTACATAAACGTAATAAATATACAAACCATCTGGTGTAAAGGGATTGATGTTAGCAACAGGCCTTCGGACTGGTCTCGACTCATCCAAGGGCTCATCTGGAGGTAAACTACCCAGCGCACTGTCTTCGTCTCCCGACGGTGGATGCAGGTGATGCGAGGAACCAGACGGCATGCCTATGATATATGAGAACATTTAAGTGTTTCTTGACATTTTACACTTTTATACGAATGTAAACCAAAACTAGAAAACATTTACATTGTAATAGACATCAATCATCAATAAATATTTTATATTATGCAAACTGCAATTACATTAAAAAAAAACGTGGCGAAACTCACCAGTCGGCGCGTTCAACTTGGGCGGGAACAATCTCGACCTGGGCGGATTGTGGGACGGCGTTGAACATTTCTCCAGCAACGACTTGGGTGTATGGGGACTGTCAAAAAGCCTGCAAAAGAACAATATAATTATAATGATGCTTTTAAAAGGCTACCGGGTATAAGAGGTACATTCGCAGTCCAAGCCAACCTCTAATATTATCCATCCTAGTTAGCGATAGACCAGATCTCATCTATTGAAGGTCAAAAGGCTTTGTTGACCCAATTGTTCACCCAATTGAATCCCGACGATGAGCGTGCATAAAAGTGCCAGTCCAAATTCAATCACGAAATATTTTTAATATTTATCAAACCATCGATCGCCGAGACTCCGGTTTATCAGTTAGCTTGACTTGTTCTGCCGTCATGACACACAAATGGACCATTGGGTACTACCTAATCGAAAAGTAAAATAGCTGAAATGTTTTTAGCTGTTAAAATTCGTATGCCGTCAATAATTGAACGGCCAACAATATCGGTAAAAATAAAACCTTTAATCCGAGACCAAAACATGTACTAAACTACAAGACGCCTAATTAAGCACGCAGAATTGGAACTAACCGATTTCGCAATGAAAGGAATCCCTAACCGAAATTTTATCACAATGTGCCCTTCAAAACTTTTTCAATGACAGCACAATGGATGAAACGAGCGCACACACACACAAAGATACACTTGCGCAATAGACAAAAAACACACACAAGCACAAGTTCTATTCATTCGGGAACACCTGAAGCGTCTTCAGATTCGAAGGAAGTAACAAGGTGATACAAAATGTACTTTGTTTGGTTACAGTTAAGGTTTAAAGTCGTGTATAACGATTGAAACGAAAAAGGTCAAACTTAAGTCCTCTGGCATAATTTATACCAACAAAAACATATCTAAATTCGTCATAATAACACGATTTGAATAAGAAACTTGACAAGTCGATCGTAAACTTTAAATGTACACATATAAAACTTAATATACTTCGCAACGAATTCGAAGATGTACACGTATTAAGAAACGAAACACATCGAAAAAATCTACCATATTCTATTATACCATAAGGTAGACTTTATAACGCACGAGTATGTAAGGTGTTAACATGAGCTATTTTTTTTTTTCTAAATGCGTAGGTGTATTTTTTGCGGCAGATGTCAGCTGTTCGGATCATATGTTCGTGTCATTGTGCTATATAACTGTAGTTTAACTGATTTCCAACCGAAATTCTCAGGATGTGGAAAGAAGTTGTCTTTATGGAATAGTTGAGGACTGCTGACACATATCGTAATCATAGAGTTAATACCTACAATATCGGCGTATTGTAACATTCCAGGATCAATAAATATTTAATTAATAAATAATGATAATTTATTCTCCAAGTATATACAATAATATTTTTTCGATCTTAGTAATAGTTCTAGTAATACAATATCTTTTCAAAATTTCAACACAGCACTGATCCCTTATGACCCTACGACAATATGGAGCAAAATAAATCACATAAGTTTTAATATTTAAATGAAAGAAGAAGGTAAGCTTTTCAGACCGTCAAGGTTACCAACTTTAAAATAATGAATACTGAATACTTTAAATTAGGGTTTTGTAAAAATATTTAAATAATAAATTATGGAAATATTCAACCTCAAAATAAAAATACATTTAATTAATTAAAAATACATTAATACATTACAGTAAATGATATCAGTACAGCAAGTGAGAACTTAACAAATGCTCAATAAATACCAAAGATTATGGAATTAATTACAGTAGGGAACGCATAGTATATTCGGCAAGTCGGCACCTTGCCGAATATTCAGCAAAAATTTTCGGCTGACGCGCAGTGGCATTTCTTACATCGTCGTGTTTGTTTCTTGTCCGCCTGTTGAAATTTAGTAATTTTGAGGTATTGAATACCGCGCTGGCCATGCGTTCATATCCTTGCCACGCTGCGTATTTGGACAAGCTTTGTTTGATACACATAGTGAATGCGTAAGCACAGTTAGTCTAAAGGCGATTACATTAGAAATAATAAATAATTTGAAAAATAATCACAGCGACGAATACTGTCAGCTTACGCCTCAGTTTGCGCGTCCTAAGTAAGCAAGAAATTTCGTACCAAAATAGGGATGTATATAACATGCCGATATGCCTAAACTATGTGGATATTATTATCCTATATTATTATATTGATATTATTATGGTTAGTATTATATTTTCTCTTAACTGCAAAATGATATCACTAGACAATGAAGCAGTTAATAAACTTGAAAAGACTAATTGAAGAAACTACAACAAAAATTTACAAAATTTTTTTAGTTATGATAATGAACGAAGCATATTAAAAGCTTATAGTAATTCAGGTATAAGACTGAAATTTATCTCCATTTAAATATTGTAAATATATTCTTGGCCCCAGAAAGTAGTGTTTGTTCAAAGGGTTTTTTCTTTCAAACTGGGAATGTCTACAAGAAAAAAAAATAAACTACTGCCTAAAAGTGCAGAAAAATTAATCTTTCTGCTATGTACATATATTATTATTTCTCTATAAGTAAATATTGTTATTCTTTGAGACAATAGTCTTGAATCATAATATTATGATGATTGAAGTGCGGAAGGATTTGACTTAGTTAAATTATTGCGTGAAGGAAATTAATAAAGCAAGATTATTGTCTAAGTATGTAATGTTACAGTGATAGTGTACCAGCACAAATAATTATTAAATATTACACTTTATTGCTACAAACAATTATTGTTTACAAGAAAAAATCATTATTATAAAATGTTTCTATTTAGCCAATTATCTGCCTACAACAAAAAAAATTAAGTATTCAGTATTCATTCAAATAGTACTAAGATATGTAGTAAATGGCCACATTGAATAAAATTAGCTAAATATGCTGTTGTTGCAACCCTAATGTAATGTATACTACACTGGAGGAATACTCCAGCTACCCATAATTATTTAGAGACTTAGTGGGCCTCTTAAGAGTTAAAACCAAATACAACATTTTTTTTACTTGTTTTGTTTATTTTAACTTGATTAATAATTGAAATTGCATATAAATTGCTGGCTACAAAAAAACTTGACAGCCTAGCATTGCCTGGTTGGTGGCCTTAGAACCCACTAATTATTTCAAAATGAAACATTCATTGGACTTCCATAGAACTACCAAGATTACACAAATATCTACATAATTACAAACAACTAAATGTGACAATAGGGACCTTAAAATCTAGTTGATACCCAATAAAGTTTTAAACCAATGAAACTAGTATAACTAGTTTGTGTTGAACCAAATTGGTCAAAAATGAAATTTAAAACTTTGCCTACAACAAATTTCAACATGACAGGAAGTTTGTAAAATGTTAAGAATGTAAAAAATATGATATTACTGAATATTCATAGTATGAAATCACCAAAATAATCATTGTTATCATATGTTTAATTACTATCTTACTAGTAAAAGAACATATATCATCATTTGTATATATCATTGTATCAGACCTTTCTTCCGATCAGACCCCTTTCAACACTAGTCCATTTCTGACATATTAAACGGCATAGCAAGTGACTCTTCTACAAACTTCACTGGAGCAGCCTGATGTGGTATCCTAAGACCTCTTTAAATATGCAGAGAATCCTACATTACATAAAACCGAAACACTGTTTCACAACTTAAAAATTATTAAACACATAGTGTACTTTTTTACTTCCATTTCTATTACTTCAATAAACAAAAGAAATAATATTATTGGTATTTTTTTTATCGACAACAGTATTTGGGTAATTCTGAAGGTTATTGTATGTCAACACAACAACATTTTATCATTACGTACGTAAATTTATTCTAGAATATACCTACCTTATGAAAAAATGCTGTTGAATATTATTTGTGCCTAGTTATTAGAAAAACATTCCAGAAGCTAAATATATTTTTTCGTAAAAGTACCTATCAAGTAAAGATCAAGTTTATAGTTAGTATAATTATGGTTGTAATGTAAATTTGATGCTACTTTTTTCCTAGAACCAGCCAATTATAAGACCCAAGATGAACTCCTAATGTATACTACCTTAGAACGTGGTGATTTTTATAATGGGCTTAGGAATATTAGAGATTTACTTACTTTAATGCTCTGACTCTTTTGTAAGGGGGACTGAAAGAGACCGGAGCAGGAGTACCATCCCGTATACAATCATCATCATCTATACTAGTGAAATCCAGTTTCCTGGGCACAATCGAAGCCGGTATAGGACTCAAATTGTCCGAAAATATGTTGTAAGAGTCTGACATTTCACAAGATGTCTCCACTGATAGTTCCGACGAATTATGTTTGTTATTAAAACCACTCTTCATTCTATACCACTCACCCATCGTTAATTTAATATTAAATAACACTTTAACAAATTTATTCACAAAACAATCCTTTAATTTTAACGAAGCAAACAAAGCGCACTTTCACAAATTCCAACATATCCAACGTTATGGCGGATGACGCATAGCACCTGTTTAATTGATCAACCAATCACAGTGTACTATCCGACCGGTGAGATAAATACTCAAATTCTATTCGCTGCACTTATTTTTTTAAATAACGAAATATGTTTGATAGCTATTATTGGATACTTTTAAGATGCGTTCAGCGTAAATCATACATTTAGAAGTTGTAAAATATTTTTAAATAGTCTGTTTATACGTACATGTTATGTTTAATAAAATAATATCATTATTAATCGCTTTTATTATCGAAAGAAGTGACAACTAAATTTGGATTAATAATAAACGAAAATGAATGGAGTTATTTATTTGAATTGTACACACAATAAAATTATACGTAACAAAACATTTATGAAAAAATTGTACATGGGCACTATTTATTTTTTATCAGAAACTATTGGCCAGGTCTTTTTTTGAGATCACTCGGTTCCGAATGAATCGACTTATCCCCCACCATAATTATTTTGTTTGATTGTCACGTTAGAAATAACTTAAGCACATTTACTTTTTTCTTCTTGGTTTGCAACTGATTGAAATAAAATACCTTTCCTTTCACAACAGTTGTAATTTAATTGAAACCTACATCATGACGAATGTTTTTACCGATATTCCTTTAGTTACAATTCACCTTACCTGTTTAGAGAGTTTAAATGTTTCTGTTGGCGAGCTGTATGAAAGAATTTACTATTGTTTTTAATAAATCTAGTAATCTGTAAACTTTAAGTCAGAGTGACATCGACATGTGTCACTGACTGTCACGCTTTTATGTCATGGTCAGGGGAATTATAAAATTCTATAATTTTACAAAACTAAATTACTGCTGGGTTTAGAGACAAAATCAGAATGTCTGTTATAATTTAAAATTATTTCTAAATACAGGTTACAGGTTTACAATTCAATAAAATCTATTCGTATTACTAAACGCAATTTGCAAAACTTATAGTTGTTCATAATAAAAAATGACGATATTTGAAATACATATTGTTTTCCTATTGTTCGTGTCTGGTGCAGTATACTGCAAAGTAGAAAAAAGTGACGGGATTATATTCCACTACAACAATACGTAAGTGAAGATTCTTTTATAATATTATTGAGGCATGTTTTTATGTATTCTACTCAGCCAAATTGTTTTTCTGGTATTATCAGGGTTGGAAAAAAAAAACTATTTTTTTAAATTCTATATAACAAACAGTTCAAATTGTTATAAACAAGTGTTTTTTTAGTTTGGGACATTATTTCAAATGAATTCGACCTATAATGTTACATGTCTAGACTAGATCTTTTAAAATTCACCATAATAAATTACATATTTACATAAAACTATCAATGGATGAACATTTTATTTTATGTTGCTTATCTCTTAATCAACACTGAACAATTTACATGCACCCTCAATGTTCTAAACTAAATATTGTTTATTTTTAAATTGGGCAACATAGGGACTTTTATAGTGGGACTGTACCGGTGGGGAATTACCTATGAACTAAGAATTCTATTCTATGAATAGGGGAAACCCCAATATTTATATCACTAGTCCATTGAGTTACTTTCTTTAGACAGCGCGACATTAGGGACTTTCCTAATGGTACTTTGCTGTTGGGAAATTACTTATGAATACATTATAAATACGAGTGCCTTTTTTACTTATATTTTATTTCATTATTAATTCTGTGACAGATAAAAACTAATAAAAATGACATCTCCAGGGTGCAAAAAGCATGCAATTTGGGAACAATTTGGTTTTATGTCAAGCTATTTCGACTCCTAAAGATTAATTTATTTTAATTTTATATCCATTTTTATTCACCTTGAAAATTAGTTTTGAACCTTTTTTTTTCTTATTATTTTATACAATGCTTAAAACTTGTTTTAATTTGTGTTTTTAAATGTGTGATAAAAAACACGGTTCAAATTCAAACTGTTTTCAACATGTGTTTAAAAAGAACTTGTTTTAATCATTCCAACCCTTGGTATTATTCTTCTTATATTATAAATTCAGGGAATGCAAAGGAATTGTTGTAGGAGAGCTATTATTATTTCCTCATATTTCTAAACGGAATAATAAAACGGCAAAGAAAGTTTTCGTTGTATGTGTAAGATATCCCAAGGTATTCTATAAATGCAAGCAATTACAGTGTATGGCACAACGTAGTGTTTGGAAAAAATGGATGTTTGGAATAAAATTGATTGTATTACAAAAAAGCTTAATGGTAAATTAATTATCACTTTGAAGTAAATGACATGACAAATAGCAGACTGACAACTGCAGTTTAAAAGTATGTTATTTTTAAGTTTGTAATATCTATTTATCTTGGATCACATACTGGGAATCATCACTATCACTATCACAGGTTCACTACTACACAGCTACAAGCACTGGCACATGTGCAACCAGTACTGTGTCTGTTACCACACTGACTTCATCATGAGATTCCCCTCTTGACAACTTCCTCCTCAAACTCAAACTCACTTACACTATAGTGTCATGTTGTCACTAACCCATACAATCTTTACAACCTGAAATTATCTGTAAATCAGATTGATTTCCTGTCATCTTATATTGGTTTAGCATGCTGCTTATAAATTGTATCCTAATATTACAAACATTTATTTTTGATTGTTTTAGATACATGTACAATGTGCCTTACAAGGTGAATGTCAG
>DWPT01006817.1:0-11204 GCA_018251895.1 Agathymus mariae mariae
CATAGACCCCTAGGGGTCGATATAGACCACTTTGGGAATCACTGCTCTAGACCTTTGCAGTACGCATGACGAATGACGACGCACACTGTGTCTGCCGTACAGACAGTACGTTCACTACGTAAGGAGGGATACCTGCCCTACGTCTAATTGTTATCGAGAAGCGAAAGGAGAACAGTTTTCTAATGAAATACAAAAAAATATTTATTAACCAAAAAAAAGGGTGTAACCCTAAAAGTTGGGTTTGCGTAATGTTTTTAATTTTGAAACGTCATTGTGTTTCAAAAAGGTCGTGTATTTGTTTGAAAAGTCATATAACTGAGGGTTATTTAATTTGTAAGGGCTTCCATATTTGATTCGAATATAATCCTTTAAGGGTATTTGTTTGACCGCTGAAATGGTTGTTCCGGCAACAAAAACACTGTAGAACAAATTATTAAGCTTTTAATAATAAATGATATTTTTTAAACGGAATTCGTGCTGATTTTTCAACTCGTGCACTATTCGTGTGCTCTATGAAAATGTACGTAGTATGAATATTATACAATTACGACTTTTTTACACCTTCACCGTTATATATTAAATTTATTTCAGTTTCATCATGTCTTCTTAAAAATCGTCTTTTCTTACAAATCTTTTTTTACAAATGACACACAAATTAATTATTATTTTTTCATAAACAGTGCCACGAACTTACATTCTCAGTACAAACTCACTGAAGACTTCTATATAATTAATAAAGTACTTCTCAGATGAATCCACCTACGTACAGAGCACCGGTTTTATAAATGTCTGTTGGTAGTTTTTATATTTCCCTGTATACCAACACGGCGACAAACAAAACGCGAAGAAATCTTAAGATTTCCAATATTATGTACACAATAGATGCATTGTATTCATTAACAAATCATCCCACACTCGCTCGCACCCTGCTTCAATAGAAGGCCATAACTAAAAACGCAAGACCACGGACGCACTCCCAAGTTTCGGGAGGATGTATTGGCGAATAGAATACGCAAATTTTGCTCCAAGACAGAATTGCCACATGAAATGAAAAGGGTTGCTACACAACCCGTTCGTTCGTCGTCGCATGCGTATAAAATACGAACCCACGTCACTGGCAAATAGACGCAATGCTTATTGTCACAAAAACCCTTACGAACGGTAGCACAAAAATTGCTCGGCCCGATTTGGCTGGAAATGTTTCTGTGAAAGAAACGTATTACGTCATCTGACCGCACTTTTGTGGATGGGAATCTTCACGTCGTGAAAAATTCCCGCTGTCGAACGTCCTCGCGTGTACCACGAAATATTTATGATATTCGTACAGTTGTGGTTATAATTTGATTCGATTTTTCCATCTTACCCTCGACAATCTCCTCTCGAGCGTGAGATGTCGCGTTTGTACGTGGGCTCAAGTGTAAGATAAGCACATTTTTCACGCTTGTGAACCGATGAAGCGATGTTTAACCGTGATGGTATTGATTTTAGATGTCACAACCTCTATACGAATAGATTGGGGTCCCCTTATTTATCTTACTCGACAATATTATAAATAAATAATAATAATAAACGTTTACACACTCACACCCCCGCACTTGGATTCCCTGTGTTGCGGACGGCATAGACGTACACACATATGACATTACAAACACCCATGACTCGAGAACAAATAAGTATCTGTCACATAAATGTCTGCCCCGGCCGGGAATCGAACCCGGTCACTACCAACTGGGCTGTGGGTCGTCCAATAAGTAAAATTTGCACTTAAAAAGCTCAACCCTCAAAATTAATATTTTAATATTCGAATTAGTTTTATTTAAACACTTTGAATTGCAGACGTTAGAAATTGATGTCCACCTACACAAAAAATGTTTTTACTTTAATGTTTGAACTTATATTTTCTTCTTATAGCATCTAACATGTCTCTGTCATTGTACATTCAAAACCAAAAATCAAATTAATTTAATCATTTAGCTATTCTGTAAATACACTTATGCACGTCATTTTTTGCGTCTACTACCGTTTCAGAAAGGTGCTATAACATTAAGGAGAAGAAACAAACTGGATATTTAAAACAATACTGGATATTTAATTATAAAGTAAGTTTAAACCTACGCGAAACTGGTTTCGATACTATTATTTCCAGGCGTCCACGTCATTAACACATTCATTCATCTATACTATAATATCCTTTACCTGTAAACTGAGCTTCAACGCGTCGCTCAAAAGTTCCAATAGGTAATTCACGTATCAACTTGAGAACCTTATTAAAAAAAACATTACATCGACTACTTGTGAGTAGAGTATAAATTATCTTGATGGAGCATTGATTTTAATTTTTTTTTTGCACTCTAATACGGTCAAACCATCTCGCAGTATTATGAAATATAAACTTTTGAATCCATATTCATTACTTAGTGAACTTTCTCTTCATTATTATAACCGCGAGCTTCCGAAAACACAATACCACTAAGACTGTAATTTGATATCGTACAGCCTACCGCTCCGCTGTAGTATCCGTCATGCTATACTATATCGGCAGATGTAGTAGTTTCTTTCTTGTTCTTTTCCTCTTGTCGTGGAATCCTTTCGTAATTGGGATCTCGTTTCGATTGCCTTGTCACCGACAATTCAGTTCATTACGAGATCACAGGCAATTTTGCGGGTGTTATTGAAAAGTTATCCAAAAAAATACATCTAAGGAAGTGAGTATTTTATTCTGTTGATAGAGAAGTATTTGTGTGTTTATATTTACAAACTTTGTAATATGTTACATAAAATTTTCAATTAGTAATTATTATTAATTATAAGTAATTATTTTTTTCAGATTTCTTGCTCGATGTATGAATATGAGTACACAATGTTTTACATTATAAAATACATATTTGAATATCGCACCTACTTTAATAACCCACCATAAATGGTTTTCTTAAATTTTTTCTTCAATTTGAAAGTTATTATTATTTTTTTTAAGTACGAGAATTTGAATATGATTTGAAGTAAGTTTAAACTTTTTATAATTATATCAACGGATAAAATTTATGTAATTGCTTTTATGCACTGCATCAAAACGAAGGACCATCTCGCCGTTTACCCATTTTTGACATATTTACTTGTTTTTTACTTCTCATAATGCAAGTATACCGATGACAAAACATTTGTCTTCCATGGCAGCCATCTTTTCACAGTTGGATTATGAAACATCTCGTCGTTGCGCGCAATTTGCTTCATTATGAGATTTTTGACGGTTTTCCGGGAGTTATTGGGTACGAAATGGAAACGGAGTTTTTCTTTGAATACGCATGAATATTTCTAGTACTTTATTCTAAATCTCATTGCTTAGTTATTTGTCTTTCTGACGATCCTGGTTCACAGCTCATGTTAATTTTTTTTTTTTCATTTTGGCTGTGACGGGTACTCAAGATTTTTAAGTTTTTTACCGATATTTCGACCCAATTACATGGATTGTGTTTACGACGAAACTTCGGTGGCTCGAAAATAAACTTGCCAATTGACACTTGACACTTGGTACTTGACCGAGGTAATATAAGTTAAATAAGGAAATTGTAAAGCGGGTACTTTCAAAGGTCAGATAGAGGTCAAAACATATTTTATTTTTATTTTTGTCAGTCTGTGTCTGACAACCTACACTGTAGCCACTGACTAGATATATATGATATTTGGCATATTAGTTGCTTATATTATAATCTAGGATATTTTTATCCCAGGAAAGGCATATGTTCCCGCTTGATCATAAATGAAAGTTAATATTGGTAAATATAAAAGTCAGATTAAAAAGCAAAACCCTTACTTCAAACCTAAGTTCAAAAGTTATAATTAATGACGGACATTCCTCAAACGAACCATACAAATGTCGACCTTGGACGTCAGAAACAACTAACACCCACACAAACCGTTTTCACTATTCAATCTAGAATAGTGTCGACTGTATTAATCAGTTAAGTTACTGAGAAAATACTGGTACATTCACAGCACAATACAAAAAGAAGTAATACAATGGTTTAAATCTATTGTTTCACGGTGTGAAACGGGAAGGTAGAGGCCTGTCATTTCTTTTGAAAGCATTAAAACATTCCGTACTTACTTACCAACTAAATTTTATTCAATTGGGTTTATAATCAAAGAAATATAATACGTGAAGAATAATCTTTGTTCATCTTTTTCTCATCTATTTGCAAATTGTTTTTTTGTTTGGTCTTACAGACGAGCTCTTAAGATATCAGTAAAACAATTTCGTAAACTCAACGTCATGTAATGCGTGCGGTCGAAATGCGACCGCTAAGCGAACTAATTTGAATCAACACTAATATTATAAAGGGGTAAAGTTTGTTTGTTAATGAGTTTGCTTGTAGGCGCTAATCGTTGGAAGTACTGAACCGATTATGAAAATTCTTTTAACAGTACATAGCTACATTATCCCTGAGTGTCATAGATCATATTTTATTTCCGTACTAATAAGTTTTCAGTCAGAAAAAAATACATTTGTGAAACAAGTCAGATATATGTTGTTTGGACGCATAGTTAGAGATATAGATGGATTTTGGAGATATTCCGAGATACGGGAAGATGAACATTAATGCAAGAATGTAATGTTCTACTGTATATTTGTGTATGTGTGTGTGTGTGTGTGTACGAGTGCGTGAGTACATGCGTAAGAACTAAGACCATTAGACGAAGGACTATTTGACAATGATCTTGGATTGACTACGGATATCTAACTTTTTCTTACACCTGCAACTTGTTTTTTATGTACTAAGTTTTGTAACCATTTGTTTAAAGCTATACTAATATTATAAAGAGAGAGAACGAGTTATGTGAGTTTGTGTATAAGCATAAAGTAATATCCGGAACAGCAGCACCTATCAGATTTTTTCTACAATTTGAAACATACATTATTTCGGATGAATCGGAGGATATATGTCAAGTGTATGTGAGTTATAATTAATTGTTGATCCCGAACAAAGTCAAGACGGACCGCTCGTAATTAAATAACAGTCGACACCCTAATGTTAAAAGTTTTAGATGGAAACCGCATAGGAATAAAAAATAAGTTTTCCACACGTACGAGAGCAATTGTAATATTTATAGAAACATGTATTTGTTGTTGGAGCAAATTAGAATTACATAAATTAATATCCGAGTTTATATTTGGATCTGTACTGATAGTTTATCATGAAGTTTGCGAAATATCCCAATTCTGTTTAATAATAGTTATTAAGTCTTATTTGACATTAAAAACTTCTAATAATCTGGTTGGTTACCAAATCCTCTCACCAACATACTCCGAAATCGCAGAAAACTCCTTATCTTGTAATTTCATATTTTAAAATTTGTTTTTAAAAATCGTTAAGGTCTTCAATCATTTCATTCGGTAGAGCCTAGTTTGTTTATGATTCAGATAATTTTTAAGACGAGATGAAACTATTATTGAAGCGACGTCTGTACGCTTTATACAATTGATTACACTTCAATAAATCAGCAAACCAGAAATTTAACTATTTATTCTTAATAAACTGAAATTTTCTGAATCTTATTTACGGTATCGGCTAATAATTTTTCTGTACAACCGTGCGGTGGTGTTCCGTGCTCTGTTAGATATCTAGCGGATATCTACCGAATTTAGAAGTTTATGAACACTAACTGCAGAAGTGTTGGAGTGTTCTGCGCATCTATATAATACTATACTATGAATAATTTAGTTTTAAATGCTTACAAAACGATGTGAGATGTGAGTTTGCACTAGCAACAGTGCGAAAATAATGACAGTTTCTTTCGCCGTTTCTTCTCCTGAATGTTAAATCACATTTTCAAAACGGTAAAATAGATAAATAAATGTTACTGTTCAATTTGTAACATCAAGTCATCAGTAGTAAGAGTTCCATGTCACATCACATTAATATATTATCTCAAATACACGTAGCCCACATTTGAGTACAACATTTCGTTGTATATATGTCTATGTACATTCATATCTCATACCAACGTAATACGAATATAGGGTGAACGAGGGTGAAATGGATCCGTACAATTCGATCTAACAGACATTCCGGCTCCGTACCCTTTTCCCAAGTAATTTCCCTCTTCGTCAACTTATAGTTTTTTGGCAGCGAATTTGCCTTTTATATTGCCACCATTTCGGCAAATATATATATTACATTTCATTGGTGCCGTTTCTAAGTTTAGATGAAATTTATTAGAAAACTTTAAATGAAACGAGTGCTATTCTGTTCTCGTCGTGGAAAGTGTGAGGAATACTTTCTATGTAAAATCAGACAGCAAAAACGTGTGACACGATTAAAAAAAGTTATGTGAGAAAAGGACAAAAGTATTTATGTTTCATGTTATACAAATAAAAGTTTACACACTCACATCCCGCACTCAGATTCCCCTGTAATGTGGCATAGACATACACAAATATGACATGACAAATTATTTTTCGCATTTACACAAATTAATTTATGACGATAGTTGAAGCACTATGAAAATTTTATTACCCGTCCTCCTCATAGAATATCCATTTTTACTTTAATTTCTTATCCCGCGGAAACATCTATTGCTCGGGATGTAAAGTATCCGAGATACTCACAGTATGTTAATAACATATCAAGTTTTATACAAATCTGTTCAGCACTTGGTAGTTGTCCAGTTGGTAGTGACCCTGCCTGCCGAGCTTGGGGTCCCAGGTTCGATTCCCGGCCGAGGCAGACATTATTGTGTGTAAACGTTTATATATTTATTTATATTAATCCATGATTATTATAGTATTTAAATGTATCTGCTAAATCTACCATGAACCAAGTTATTTAAGTAACTTAAGCACTCTGTTTTGAAGGGTATTGGTGTCCACGACAAATAGACATGCCATTGTAGTCCTCAAGATGGCAGCTCTGCTTCTGACTTAAATAACAGCCCTGTTTAAATTTAATTACGGATGGCCATGGATTGCAGTCTTTGAACACCAGGTGGACTGCGTGCTTGTTATAGATACATATAAATGAAAAAGTAATTTAAGATTTTATTGAATTTATAATAAACAGGAACCAGCTGTGCACTCGCAGCCATTCTGTAAGCAAATGATTCAACGCCTTATTCAGATCATTCCGTCGGAACGCTTTGTATGTAGAACGAAACGTTCGTAGTATTCCCAGTTCATTGTTATTTCGTATCCAATGTTTGTAAATGACATGCTGCTATTTACAAGAAATAGTTCTCGTAAATAAAAAAAAACTGTTTACACCAGTTGCGTTACATACTGATTGTATATTATTACGTGTACTCCCGATGATAGCCAATTTAAGCAGACTTCGACGTTATTAGAATTAGAATTAAAATGACTCCTCATGGAAACATTATATTAAAACATGTTAAATAGTTGGTTAGCATCACTTATGATTTCCCAACGTTGGAGGCAGAGTACATTTTCCAATTCTATTTTAAATCTCTTATAGCGGCATAACACTTGCCATGTACTCGTAGCACAGTCAATAGTAATTGTAAAGCGTGGCATCCCAAATCAAATCTGCGAGGCAGATATTTATGTGATATACATTTATTTGTTTTGGGTAGTTGAATGTTTACTTGTATATTTAAGTTAAGAAAGTTATTTATTTTTATGTCTGTTACATGCTATTGTACTTTCCTTCTTACGTTGTTAACAATTCTGAAACTAATGAAGTTACATATCAATGCAGGTGATTAATTTCCTTACCCGTATTTTATCAGTATAAGTAAATTATGAAATGCCATGTCGTTTCGATGTCTCTACGGACAATGTAAGATAATGTACATACTACATGTACTACTTACTACATCAAAAAACGAGAAGTTCTGAATTCGTTTGCTTTTTATCTTTTTTTTTTTGAGTTTGTTACTTCAAAATTCTGTAACTTATTAACCGTTTTGGAAAATTTCTCTTACTGTTTGAGAGATTATTTCTGTTTGGAAAACGAAAAAAAATTCACTTCTAACGGTGAAAAATTGGTGATGAAACCAAGTAATTCACTTTCGTGAAGTTGAAGTCAGGTTTAATGTTTTGTTAAATTATTTAATTGCTTTCAGGAATATGAGGAACTGTTTATTTTAATCAGGGGTGAAATAAAAGAGGTAATATTATAATGATTTTAATATCTAGTCGGTCTTGCACAAATTCTGCATGCTTATATTATGTTCGTATTATAAATACGCAGGCTACGGTTTGTGTTTGAGTAGACGTTTTAATAAATTTAAATAGGTACTTACTCTTTCGAGAAAGTTCACTGCAGAAAATCTTATGTTATTTTGATATATGTTATTATTGAGGTACACACTAGATTTCATTCACTGTATCACTTTTCCACTTTTTGTGACCACTGGAAGAAATTTCTTATTAGGAATAAGTCATTTTATTGTGTGACAAATGAAATAAATAAAATATTTAATAACATCATACATCATATTGTTTAAAACGTAGTCTACTAGCTTATTTTACTCGTGCTAAGATTAGCAAAAATACATTGAGATTTCTAGAATAAGAAAATATGTGTGTCAATACACCTCAAACCCATTTACCCCAAAAAAGTAAAGTTTACAATAATCCTTTCATAACATATAAAAGGTACTTCTAACAAAATTGCGTCTCTAGATTTTTACTACAAAAGCTAACGTGGAAGTTTGAACAAACAATTATCCATTAAACAATATTGAAAAGTTATATATATCTTCATATTTGTCGAAGAGTATTAATCAAAGTATCAAAAGTTTAACCAAATTTCCATAGAATACTTCATACCCTATTCTATTTAAGATTCAATTTCAAAATTAGCTGCCCATTTATTTAACCGAAAGTCTAATTAATTAACTTCAAAACTTAAATAATCTCATACAATATTTTATCCCTTATTTATCTCGTATAGCGGTAAAACTTCTCAAAATTATTTTTTAGTGAATGCCGACGTAGTAAAAGTTACCGATAAATATACATGTATACATATATAGAAAATATGTGCTGGGGAGTTTCTTTCGCCGTTTCTTCTCCGGTAGTAAAATTAGTAAAATTAGCCGGTAGTAAAATTCTTTCCGTGCCTGTTTAGTCAACACACTCCTGTTCAACCACGCTAAAAGTAAAAGAGGAATTTTGTAATTATATGGCTTCATGCAACTACTAAATGCCACATTTTACGGGAAACACTGTAAATTTGTAATTTTATAGTAATATATCCAACCTTAAAGTTGGCGAATATAAACAGGCGAGATTTGGTCTCGAGTTTACGAGCGTGTGCGAGATGAGAATTACGTTATATGACGATTTTAGTGCGTTTCTATCTTTGTAGTTAAATTTTGCCTGTCGCAAAGGAAATTGAGGAATGAACATTTGTTGACATCTCATAGACAACACACATGGTTAACGCGATCTCTATACTAATATTAACACTGGAATAAGACGGAATCGAAATTTTAATATGGATAGGTTTTATTATTTTGATGCTAAAACTTTTCTTTATATTTGTATCCCTGTCTGTGCTCGTGTAACGTACAAATCGTTGAACAGATCCCCTGAATATCCCTATGTTATGGAATTCCATAACCATAACCGAAACTATCATATAAATATATCCGAAACCGTAGCTGAATCCGATATAAAAGTGACGAATAATTTCGAATGGGGGCAGAGTCCTAACGAAACACGCTATGACAAGTTTTCTCTATCTGAACATTAAGAATCTTGCGGCAATTTTTAATGTTTATTTTACTTTTGTTTGTTTTTCCATGTTTATAATATTAAATAATACTTAAACAGAAAGTCAAAATGTTACCTTGTAAATATATTGTATATTTTGTTTACAAGTCCAAAATCATCTAATATCCGTAACCGAAGCTATCCGAAACAATCGCATAATCCGAAATAATTTCATATCCGTAACCGTAACCGGAACCGGTTACATAATATTCATATATCCGTAACGATATCCGAATCCGAAATTCAGTATTCATAACATCCCTAGAATAAATCAAAATTATATTAAGCATTTGTAACTTAATGCCTAAGATGCCTAGTAAGATGTATCAATATCTCATATTTGAATTAATTGACATAAAATAAAAAATCGAACAATATTTGCAAAATAATATTATTTATTCTTAAACAATAACTTAATTTGCATACCCAGTTAATTGATAAAGTTGACTGATTGATTAAGTTAAATTTAATACTAAACCGCTTACCGCTACCAAATTTAAAATATACTAAAATAAACTGGAAATACAACGTCAAGAGAAATTGAAGATTTTGAAAAAGGAATACCGGAAATGATTCAAAGTGAACGTTCGTCTCTAGAAGCATCACATAACACGCGACCTCGAGATACAACAAGAACGTGTAACGTCAGCACAACAGCGGTGGCAACGTGCTAAAAATTTAATATTTCTCCGACTACCGCCCGTTCTTATTTTAAAACCCTCAAGCAATTTTATACAGCGCTTCGTTTCATTATTTGAGCGCCAGTTCGCTGGAAATGTTAAAAGCGTTTAATAATTGGCTGTCAGCACCATTTGAGACTTTCTGAGTATTTTTGTCACATTGTTATGTTAATATAAATACAAAATAAAAACTTATTTTCTGAGTTGATCCAATCCCACTTCGCTTTAGTATTTTTTGATTATTAAAAGATCTTTAGCTTCTTCGTTAAAAACTACCACATTAGTAAACATCATTAGATCAATTCCGATGAACTGATAATGACTTGAGTAGTTATGATTAGTTTGGGAGTTGATGCATCTGGAAAATTTATAATATTCCCACACATTCACGTTTAACAAAACATCAGTTTTTGAACGGAATATTTTTAAAAATGTATAATAAATGTGAATAGCATATGTCATTAAACATTTTCAAGTTCCTAATTTGTTCTTCAGTTAATGAATTGGTGAGTGCTACAGATTTGGTTGGATAATATTCATTTCATGAATGTGTAGGCAGTGTTGTTAACTGCATGAACCTTTTCTCTTCAATCGACGTATACTCATCGGTCAAGTGACGTCAGCAGGTCTGCGCGTGGCTGACGAGAAACACAAAATTATAACAATAGTCACGTTTCACCATTAAGAGCAATTTAGCTTGCGTGCCAGTTTTATTAACATTATTATGATTATCTAGGCTCTTTAGAGGGCGATATTCGGCCAGAACAAAGGAGGTAAGAGTTACTTTG
>DWPT01006818.1:0-11203 GCA_018251895.1 Agathymus mariae mariae
GAGGGTGGTGAATGCTCATGCATACCAGCGCAGCCGGGTTGCGCTGGTTATGTGGGACTCCCGATAAACCTAGGGGCTTACCCACTAAACACCCGGGGTTGCTTTTGGCCCTGCGACCTCTAAAGCTACATCGAAAGCGCCCCCCCCCCCTACGTAGGGGGGGGTGCTAGCAGTCCGTATACATTGTCCGCACAAGTTTTATACTTGGCGTTTATTGGTTTATTTGTTGGTGAACAGTCCAGATTGACATAGCTGAAGAGCACATGCTTCCAAGTTGATATGTGTGTAACCATCTATCAAAAGAGTTACCAATGCAATGCCGTATTCTATACATAATTATGGTGTTTGTATCATATAATAAAAGTGATGTATACACCGACAGTAATTCCCGCGACATCGCCCGCGCCGAAGCAGAACGGTGCGCTGACGGCGCTCAACGCGCTGAACGCGGCTGGCGGAGGGAGCGGCGCGGGTGGCGGGGGAGGTGGAGGTGGAGGGGGAGCGCGTGACGAGGCCCCGCCCGACCTGATCGCTAAGCCCGCAATCAATAACAACGCCAATGACAAACACACGGTACGGTGATGATACTCGATGGAGCACATACAATGCATTTTTTAATGCAATACTACCAAAAATAAATGTATAAACACTAACACATACTCATAGTAATTTCGGAAGTTTTCTATATTCGCCATATGGTTAGTGAGGGCATTTTACCGGGGGATTAATAATCTGTAACTTTCCTAGAGGGATACTATAACATCTGGTTTTGATTATAATATCGACGTTTAAGGACACCGGGACCTATCATCACTCACGCGCTCAGTATTACACACGTCCGATCAGTACCATGTCCGTCGCAAGACTGACATTCTAATATTGCCCGCTTAACAACTACCCTCTCTACTGGTATATATGAGACAACATATCATATCAAATATGTACACATACACTGCAGGTAAGTTCAATCAGAGGAGCTCTGAAATGAAAAAGGCTCGCATATTTATTCTGTCTTCAATGTAATGCTTGCTCGCAACCAAAAAGCATACAATGATTAACCATATCTAGTTTGGTCTAGTTGTCGTATAGAAAATTAATGCTTATGTATAAAAATTCCAGTCGCGACAGTCCCCCAACATCCAAACACAGGTTGACCAGCGCAGCGTCAAGGAGCGGGAACGCGATCGGGTCGACCGGAGTGACCGCGGCGACCGCGGCGACCGGGGCGACCGAGGCGACCGGGTGGAGCGAGACGAGCGCAAGGACAGGAACGACAGGAACGACCACCAGCCTAACCACCAATCCAACCGGGATAGCGTAGTGTACAATAAGGCCGTGAGTATACGTACATACATGCGTAGTCTTACCTGTCTGTCTTTGGTCACCAGTCTGTCTCTGGTCGTTGGCGAGCCATCAGAAAGGGTTACTTTGGAATACTGATAATCCGAACCGGAAAAATCTACTACATCATTATCTTGTTGAATTAGATTCGATAGTAACCAAACTCTTAGACACTCTGACCACATCCGGCCTCGTCACATTATTTTTTTGTGTCGGTTTTGTTGTCTTGTATCGATTTCTACCACCACTTCTGAGCGAGTGCTCACCTGGAATTCATCCTAATTATTGGCCGTAATAACTTGTTTCCCAGCACAATTATTAGATGTAGTGTATGCCCTGAGATACGTCGAGTATTACATTATATGTTTGATAAGAGGTTACACTGATTATTACTGCTTAGAATACTCTTTTAGACTAACACTTAGTTTGGTAAACGATGATGATATTACAAAACGTATAAACATGACATGATTATTGAGTTGTCATGACAACACAACGGATCGTTGTGCTAACACCGTACATTATGACGTTTTTAAATTTTCACACCGTTTACAAAATAAACATTAATCCGTCTGGTATTTTTATTTATTCTTCATACATTCGCCTAATACTAGGGAATACAAAGGGCGAATTTCTAGTAGCAACCCGGTGTGGCGGAGAGAGTTGCGAGATAGTTGCGAGTGAGGTGCGCACACACAAAAAAGAGTACGAACATGACAAACATACCTTGCAGCTAATAATTTTAATTTAATAAATCTAACCACGTTTGTGACACGTGACTACGAGTGGCGGGGACCGGTTACCATCAGGTGGTCGGTTTGATTCGCCGAGCTCAGATATTTTGTATGTAATATGCAATTATGTTTATTGCAGGCGTCACCGCTGGACCACAGAGGAGCCAACAGCGATGAGAACAAAGTTCGGCGGCACGCCTATCTACAACAGCTTATTTATCCACTGCTGAGCGAGGTGTGCAAGCGGCTTTGATTATTTGATTATTACACTGTGGCCATTGTAGACCACTTTAAACTTGTGGAATCTAGTGCAGCAATAGATAATTTTTACGGTATCATCGCTTGGTCGGTTCACATAAATAAATACACAAGAAAATAAATTTATACATTTAAACAAAAAAGTACAATTTAATTATTGTAGTGTTTATATTTTTCACGCGTTCATTCGACAACCTAAACCAAATGAACAAAATAACCTCAGATTGTATGACCTCGCGTGTGACGAGTTACGGTTAATGGTCTGTCACGACTGTCCAGTACATTTTGACCGTTTCGAATTTGGTCATTGTTAACAAAACTTTACGTTGTCTAGCTGACACAGGTCGGGCGCGTCTCGGACCGCGCCGCCGTGCGAATGTGAATATGCTTTTGGAATATACTCCGAATATCACACTAGGTCGGGTGTCGACGTCGACGTGGCAGGGTGTAGTTGTATTGTATTGATAACGTTGCAGCTGTCGCGCAAGCACGGCGCGGGCAGCGCGGCCGCCATAGAGGAGCTGCGGCGCGCGTTCGAGCTGGCCGAGCGCAGCGCGCCGCACCTCACGCGCGCCTTCGTGCAACAGGTCTGTACTTGAAGTTTTTGTGACTAGCGGGGGTCGACCATTAAACACGGTAGCCAGTTTTACACTGATTTATTTCGCAACCGAGACGGCCCTGGGATGTAACCTCGCACGCACGCACACACACACACACTCACACACACACACACACACTCACACACACATATACACATACTTAATAATGTCGTTGCGGTTGTTGAAACACATACCGCTCCAGTGTTGAATATACTTATTTGTTGTACTCTTCACTCGGTTACAAATAAAGGCAGGCGCTCTGCAGATCTCTGCTGGTGATTGATCAGGTCTAGAGAGTACCCCGTCAGGCTGCGTAAGTGCAAGTTTGTAGTTGGGGTTAGTGACCGATCTGTCAAAAATCGTAGTGTCGTAAGTTAATATTACGAAAATAAGTGTTTCCTTGAGTAAACAGCCGCTATTTTTTGCTGCTTTTTTGAAAAGCAATTTGATATACATTTAAGATACCAAAAACTGCCTATCTAACTTCATAGAGAACTACGAATTAGTTGAACTAATAGATAGTATTTTATTATGTCCTAATTCTGGTTGGATATTTTTTAGTTTTTTAATTGTACCGAATGGTGTTTTTAAAAATAGAATCAATTGATTATTTGTATTTGTTTGACAACGACCGCTACTTAAACGTGTGCGTATATTTTACGGGTGTTTATTATAAATGTGCCTCCACGATCTTAATACACTCGCACACGACAGTGGAAACCTACAAACACCTACAAACATAAAACGAACTGGACGCAAAGTTGACGTTAAATTGGCGTCTGATATTGTCAGCTGGCGAGAGTTTGATGGTCTGTCGGTGTGTGGTAGGTGGTGCAGAGGGTGGCGCAGCCCGCGGCGCCGGCGCATAACTCCACCGCGCACCACTGGATGAGGTAGGTACGGACATCTGTATCGACTTATCACTACGTTAACACGTTTTATGTAACATATATGTATATATGGAATGTTTTATGAATTTTATGAAAATTCCGATGCTCTAATATATGTATATTACAAACTATGAAATTAATACAATCATACAGGTTTTTGTTTAATTAATATTGTTACAGTGAATTGTACAATGTTTACTGTGACACATAACAAATTATAGTTTTATATTTTATTTACTGTACTGACGAAATGTGTCAGAACGTATCTTTTCAATAATTACATTTTATAAACATAATAAAATATAAAATAATGGTCCAAGATGGTATGACATATTGATCTTATTAACCATCACCATCATACTAGTGGTGTTTTTATGATTTCTTTGTTACAAAAATAATTACTTCATTATTTATTAATTTAATTCAAATTCAAATTTGCATTCTACAGGGACCTCTAATTCGCCTGCGGCGAGGCCGCCTCCGCTGTGTTCTCCGCGGCTGCGCACACACAAACACACACGTACATACAAACACACAAACCTTCACACACATGCCTTCACACACACACCTTTACACACACACAGAGAGAGAGCCACACGCCACAGTCTTCCAGCCGCCGTGGGCACGGTTCACGCGCGATCGGTCGGCATTTGCGGTACCCTCAGAACCTTCATCGGAACCACACAGCTGCCTTAATACAGGCTCATGTTCATTAGTAGACAGATTGCAAACACACACACACAATGTACAGCTGATCAACCTTTTCTTTAATTTAAATTATTTTTACGAGCTATTCCGTCATTGACAGTGAATATATTGTAGAACACAATTCAGTGTAAATATGTTCGATTCGTGTTAACGCACTGAAGTAGACCGTGCGTTGTTTGTGTCGCGCTTTGGAATATAGCGCCACGTTGCCATGGCAACCGGCAACGTAACTCTACAAGCGTAACAAAGTATTAGCACGCTCCATTAACAACAGAACAAAATTATCTTTAATCAATGTGTGTCTGTTTACCTGCAATCAAACGAGACGCAATCATTCGCGATCGTTTCGTATCGACTAATGAAGATGATCCCTAAATTATATACCTACTATATTTAAATGACCTGTTCATTACACTTGACCAATAAATTTAGTTCGTGCTATGTTTCGACGGCTGCACGGCTGCACGGCCGCACTGCTGGCCGGCTGCGTGTAGCGCATGTTGTAACTACGACAGTATTAAGCTGTGCCTTTTGATGTCCTTTAATATTAGATCTATGCGTCGTGTATCGACGCCCCTTTCACCGATCGAAATCGATATTCTGAACGTTCGACGTAAATATATGATTTAGATAACGTGTTAACGGTGTGACGATGCTCCTCACTACTTAACATTCAATTGCGCATGAACAGTTGAACTATCGAACGTGGATCCATCGCGAATAAAATAGGTTTGTGTATCTTGTTGTCTATTTTTTTTAAACTGTTAAAACGGTTCAATATTTTCCAAATTATTATAGACGGAATGTAATTGATAAATTACACTGTAGACTCGATAGCGAGCGAGACGAGGTGCTTACTAAATAACCAACATTACAAATTGATGTTAATATATTAAAATACGTTTAAACGCATCATAGAAACTATTCATGTGTAAATGAACATATTCACACCTTAAATTATTGAAATATAATCGTACGTACCTAATTGTAGCGCATCGTGTGTTCGGAAGGTCGTGGCGCGATCCCGACGGTGCGTTTGTAGATGCGTTGATTAGTTCGATTTTGTCTTTGGCTGAGCGGACTTGCAACTGCGCCATGTTAAGAAAAAAAAAAAGAAAGATTTTTGATTCACCGACCCGGTCGGAGCTATAAACGCACCGTTTGTTCATGTAGAATATTTTATTTACCCTTTACATATAAAAGTGACAAAATTTAAATATGAATTGACACGTCATTAAATACGTTTACGTGTGTATTGTATTGTTAGAGCAGTTTTTCATTATGTATTCTATTGAAATTGTTTGTAAGTCAGCCAATATGATACATGTGTGTAGCCGCCATCGAGTCACAAAGTTGCAATGCCATAGTGTATTATTTATATATATAACGCATATATATATCGTAATGAATGAATATTTAAGATGGTTATGTCTTTATAATATTTTAAATTCTGTATTTTTTGATGTAAATATCATGTTTCGTTCCGGCACTTGACAAGGTTAGGTATCATCACTCGCACCTTGGCCTGCATTGAAGCATTTAAAATTCGACTTTAAACTTACAAAAAATATCTCCAAATTGAGCTAATTGCATGAAGCACCTTCTAGTGTGTATTTAAAGTTTAAATTTGAATGGTTCATTACAAGGTGATTGCATATTGTAGAAATCTGGGAGTGCCCACACACTTAATAATAAACTATACTAATGAAAGCGACGATCATTGTGAGTTGCGTGTTTCGATAATTTCGAAGTTTTGGATTTAATTTCGAAATTATTGTCGTGTTGCGACGTCAGTACCGCCCCGCGGTCGCGACTCATGTTTTAGTATAATTAAGTCGTCGCGTGCGCGTTTGTTTACTGGTATTGGATTTTTATTAATACATACATATATTTTATATAAATGAATATTCGTGGAGAACTGGTTCGCTGCACTTCGCCAATATTTTGCCATAACTTTGTTGTTGTCAAATCCTTTTATTTGTTTGTTCACTAACACTAGTGTTGTGTAGAAGTCTGATGTGTTCGTTCGGACGGTCGTCTTAAATGTATTGTATTTATGTAACGCTGTACCCGTTGTGTCGAACTTGTAGTGTTTCTCTAGTGTCATTCCAGACAAAAGACAATATTGTCGGCATTTATAGATAACTTGTTGTTTTTTTTTTTTTCGTTAACCTTGAATGAACTCTCGTTGGTGCGTCGACCGTGTATCGGCGCACTCTAACAGACAGTTCATCAATAAACGTTATGAAGTTAATAATTTAGTTTGAAAACTTAGTCGTGTATTCGGTTAGATATTTTAAAATAAAACTGTGACTAATGAAGTTCTAAAATATTATTAATACGGATTCATTATTGAAAATATTATCTATAATATGATATCGGTGTAGTGTAAGAGTGTTGTCGGCGAGACGTGCTTCGTATGCGACAATATATAGCGATCCGGGAGTATATAGTTATATTATTGTGAAGACTACAAAACAATTATTATCGCTGTGTAAAAATGTAAACCTAATATAAATGTGTAAATTGTGTAGTGTAATATAAAGAAAACTGTTTATTGAAGTATTGAAGTGTTCTATAAGGTACGTGACGCGAAGGTCGCGCGCGCCGCGGCGGTCGAGCGCGCTCGCACATTGACCTATGTTACAAGTGTGCTACTCTACACTGGCAATAGTCACTTAGATCTACCGATCTTGGTACTCAATCAATTGTAGTTTACTAACTGACAGTATTAATATACGACCTTTAAATGTAATGCGGCGTAACTATAAGCTGAATTAAATTTTTGTCACATCTAAATGGCGTGTTATTGTCAACTCTCGTGTTGACACGACACGATTACCATCAAAATGAGAGTCCAGTATCATTATATCAGATTAGCCAGTATCATTATACCAGATTAATTATATCGTGAGGCTAATGTCCGGGGCGTAAGCATAAAGACGTTATACGTGCTTTATATCGAAAGCATTCGAGATTTTCACACATGTATTCATGTCTACAGTGTCCGCTACAGCAATATCACGTGATATGGTCTTGAGTAGCGCAGTTGTAACATTCCTGATTATATTTTATTTAATTTCACTTATTTCCGCGATTGAACCTGTCCTGTAAGCTCCGACTAGTGGTTTCAATGCGTATTGTACAGTGTTTGGTAGATTCGCTCGTCCCGTCGAGAGGCGCACGGCCGCCGCGTCGCGACAGATGTTACGTTGATTTCGATGAAGAATCAAAAATTATTTTTCCACTCGATGGTATTATAATGGTAAATAAAGCGTGTAGTGTTAGCGGTGGGCGATAATTGTTGATTATTGATTAAATTAGATGTTGTGGCATTGGATTAGTGCCGCGCCGCGGTGTACCTACCTACTGTTGCGTTCACACTTGCCATTCTGACGAGACAGTTATACGATAGGGGTTAACGAAGGTTTCACAGTAGGTACCGTGTAGATATTTGTACAATAAGTTAAATTCAATTAAAATAAGTTGTTGTGAAATAATTCGCTTCTTTATGGAATCAAAAGTGCCCATCTATATTTTTATAGATAGTCTTTAAATGATTCGAACGTGAATGTAGTTTCGATGCTCTTGAATCCCTTTTTTGAAACATAATCGGATGTAATCAAAGATATTTCAATACCTTGCATAAAAACTAGCGTTATACAATTTTTTTATTTAATATTTACCTATTTATTGTACGGCGAGTGCATAAGTCGACTTGGCTTAAATAACACAATATATAAATAAGCCACTGAAATTTCCGACGGATCGCAACGTGTGAGCTCGTCGCGCGACGTGCGCCGCGGCGCGACGCTCGGTAGTGGTTCGTAGTTGTTACCTTGGCAATTCGCTGAAAGTTGAGGATCGCGTCGTTTGGCTCGTGGGTATGTGATCGTAACTTCATAGTTATAAACAAATAAATCTATATTATTGTATTGATGTAAATGTGTCGGTAACTCGACCGACGGGGCGCCGCGGAGGGCCGGCCGGAGCGGACGACGTCTCTGTTATGAAATAAACTCGCTGCGTGAATAACTGTGATATAAATAAGCGGCGGATCGCGTCGGAGGTTACCGTGTTGAGCTGGGCTATTGCACATGTGCACATGTTGCGATGACGCGAACGACGAGCGCTCGCGGGGCGGGGCTAAGCGCGGGGCCGGACGGACTCGCCGCATTACTTGTATATAATAAATATCCATTGAAACGTGCTATTTTATTTTGACGTTCAAGTTATAGTTCAAGTATGGTTATTGTGATTAATTTTCATATGACGATATATACGATCGAATATCGATCAAACTAATATTCAATGGTTAATAAACTACAAACATCGGATAAAAACGTTTGACGTTTTACGTTAATGCAAATGTAGTTTAAGTTATTTTGTTGAAAGCTTTGTAAGACATTGAGTTTCCAATTTCAATTTGATTAATACCAGGACGATACACATCGTCATACCAAATTCTATGAAGTTTATTGTCATTGCCGAAGCGTGTTATGTATGGGAAGTCTTTGCGCTTTACATACAGCAGTCCGAAGCGAGCTCTAAGCCCTCACTGCGTCAGCCCTCCGCAGAGCCTCCGGTCCCAACGCACCAGTTGAGTTCAGGCGACGGCGCGTACCATTAGTATAGTGGTCAATTAATATTGCAGCGCCGGTCATTCTAACACGTTTATGTAGGAAAACAAATTTAACTCTGAAATAAAAGAAGTTATTTAATTTTGGATTTGTGCGTTTTATTTCCTCCCCGTGAGTTCCTTTTGTATTCCAAGTTATCGACGGACTGTCGAATCAGAAAAGGAGTTCGACTACGTAGTTATGTACACGACTATGTATGACTACAAGATGTATTCCTGCCATCGATGAAATCCCAGTAATATACATTTTACACAACCTGAAACAATGACGTTGCAGTTATTTTATATTAACTGGAAAGACTGGAACAGTAACGTCGAAAAAGGTAGTCGGAGTTTATGTCAACAGGAAGGTTGCAATGGTCGTCGGCCCCTGGGTTTATTATACTGGTCTCCAGTCAAACCTTGAAATTTACATTCAAATATGAGACTAATTGATAATGATATCGTACAAAGCAGTTAACCAGAAATAGCTTCTTAACCCAACTCGCGTAGACGGTCAGCGTGGTTTAGATAATACGCACAAGCCTACTTCACGCTTCGTCATGAATCACACTATTGGTATTAATAACATGCACTGTTGTGATTTCTGTGTTAGACTGAGCGAGCCCTTTTTTTAAAATTCCATGTAGAAAAATGTTTAAATTATTATAGCATAAATAATTATAACTATATTAAATCAAGCCGTATTGCACAGCATTTCTGTATTTACTACCTGTATTAGTGGCGCGTAAAGTCAATGAAAACGCCTATGCTACAATCGTGACAACAATATTGCGGTTTTCTTTCAATTTCATTATTCGTGACCGATGTATTGTTTAAATATGGTGATTTAATAAAACAACAAACATTTTGGAGGTTTAATTTTATTGACTAGGTTATAATTACATCTCCAGATCAACCGGGAACTGCGAAATATAAAATGTATAAAAATGTAAGGACGTTACCAATTCGCTTTTGGGCGAATACATTTAAAATTTATAACATAGACAGAGATTCACTTAAACCATTCTCACTTGTACAAGAATATATTGATTATTTAATAATTGGTACATAGGTCCTAGGTACTGAGGTATCCCCGAATGTATGTGGTACTTATTTAACAATTATAATAATTTTAGTAACATTGAAATGATAAAAACGTCCACATTTAACGAGTACATATCCATTATAGATGCAGAAACTAATCTAGTATGACACCGGCCTGGTGTTAAGTGGCCACAAAATTGATAAAGAGCTATAGTGGGGTGTTGTGAGTGCTACTTTGAAGATTTTTGTACCAACCCTAAATTGTAATTGACATTAGGAACTTACGTCATAGAAAATCTTTTACCATTTAATGTATATAGGTATATTTCCCAGTTTTAATTAATACGTTGGTAACATTATTATATTATGGAATCATTATTACTGCAGTCTTTGTATTGCTGTTTACTGAAATAGGAGTTGTGGTGGCCGATTGTATTTCCTGAAGTTCATATTTATTTCTTGATAAAATGCGGTTTTCCCTAGTGAGTGGTCTGACCCAAAACAACAATTCTTGATACTTTAAAAATATAGATTTAATAATAACAATTTCTAAACACTATGAAGTTAAAGAATTATGTGAATTAAATAAAGACATTCCGGTTTTAGTTTATACAAAGTACATCAGACGAACAATGGGTGCGCGTTACATTTGTTATGCCCGCATTTTGTTAGCAAACGTAAATATAACTTGATTATTTAAAAAAAAGAGTAAAAATAATTACTGAAAACTTTAAAACAGTTATAATAAAATATAACAGTTATAATAGAATCAGGGTTACCTAGGGACCTAATTGCTGAGAAACAATTTTTAAACATGGCAACTAGGCGCTATTGATTTCATTGCTTACTATAAATCTTTTATTTAATCTATGCAAGCTTTTGTTGACTGATTAAATAATTAGTTAAATACAGTTACCTACTTGCACGTTAGGAATAAGGCTAATGTGATGTTAACGATAGTACTTAGAAATGTTTAGTAGGATTTCCTACCACTAAATACTATCAAGT
>DWPT01006819.1:0-11202 GCA_018251895.1 Agathymus mariae mariae
GGAACCCTACGCAAAAAAAATTAATATTACCTAAAAAAATTCAATCTTCACGAGAAGTCCTGCCCAATACACTAATCTTTTGAGTCTACCCAAATAAACCTCGTTTAAGTTCCTCAAAATCTCATTACAGTTATTAAATAGAGCTTTGAAATACATGTAAGATGTTTACTAAATAGTATATGAAATTGAATTTGATAAACACAGTATTGTTTTGGGACAGCCGCTCATCCTTTATCATCTAAACCGATGTTGCCATAACATTCGCTCTAAACAATGTCTGCTCTGACTGTATCAAAGGTGGACGCATAAACACGTGAGTTATTTTTATAAACTTCTTAATTACTTAGCCTGACTACGCTGCAACTGCTTTTATAGTGACCCTGTTTTCAGAGCGAAGGATCCCGGTTCGATGTTCGATGGGTATTGATTGTTTGTTGACTCATTCATGTATGTCCACGCTACTCGAAACACGAAGGATCCTAGTACGAGGGTTTAAATTTAACTTTTTTGGGGTGTAAGGGCTCCATTTATCCGCGGGCCCAAGCCAATCTTTCCTGCTCGTGGTATCTGCTCGGTTGGAACTTCAGACGGTTCTCGCGCCTGGTACGGTTCTACCTAACTGGTTATCTGCTGGTTAGTTTATAAAATCGAAAGTGAAATATTTCGATTACGGTACAGTCACTGCGACTTACGCAAAACTGAACACTTGTGTCACAGTCGCGCTGCCGGCCACAAGACACCGTTAGTGTGTTGTTAACAAATTTATTTTGATATCGAAACGGGTTAATTTCCATTTTTCTATAGCAGGATGATGGAGCGAGAAAGCCAAAGAACTTTTCTACATATTATTTAAATAAATAAAAATTGCTTTCATACTCTGTATAAGTTACTACCCCACTCAAGTTTTATATACATAAAATCAGTTCTAACCAACTTATCCGCTCCACCGTCAGGTTTTTATTCGTTTTCATTTGTATAAATTAATTTTATTAGTTAGTCGAGTAATGCGACCGTACTACGAAAACTCGTTTTAAATGAGTATTAATCTACTTTGCAACAATTAGCAAGTACACTTCATAATGAGATATACCTTGAGACATGAGCAGTTCGTCACTAATCTATAAAAAATACGCACTATTAATTAATTGCACTACCAATTACATATGTTGCATTGGTTTTACGTGTTTTGTCGCGAAACGAATCATCAACAGGGCAAATAGATTCTTCAATAGCTAGGCAAATAGATTCTTCAATAGCTAGCCGAGAAAGGATATTGCGATGGCGGTTTTTGGTAACTAGATAAATATTTGAGAAAAATCCGCCTTATACCATTAACTGTATGTGAAATTGATACTATGTCGAAAGCATGATCATATTTAACATATTTTACACTTTGTTTTGATACAAACAAGTTTTATTTGCTATCAGCTTTGATACAAGTAATAAGCGGGTTTGGTTATTAACATAAAAAAAAAAATTATCTTCCTAACAACACGATTTTCAAGAGCTAACCTTCGTTGCATCGAGGTTAGCTGTTACGCTTGAAAACAGCTAATTGTAAGTAAATTAATTTAATGTTTGTTTGTTTTTACTAAACTACGGAACCAACGACTAAGCACTATTTAACTTTCAAATACTATCGAGTTTTATAGTGAGAACTCATAGTGATGATCCTGAAGTTATCAAGTCAATTATCTTCCGCCGCGATTGTACCGACCTCGGCTGGAACGGGGTAATTTTAATTATGTTAATTAAATACGGGCTCACAACGCGTACAGCAAGCGCGACGTCATTTCAATGATTCGACCGTCTTTGGGGGATTTTTTAACTCCTTCTTCAAACTTAATAGCGAACTGTCCGAACTGAATATTAAGTCTTTTGAAGCTGTTTCAAGGTCAGTCTTTTAGGGACTTTTACAATACGGTTAGATTACTGATGTGGAAGTTTATTATTATTTAAAAGTAATTTGTATTACTTAAAATCAATAACCACTTGTAAGTACGTAGTGAGGAAATTGTAGAACTCTCGTTACGTTCTTAATGGTACGTGAAATCTTTCAACGTGTATTGAGAAACGTATAAAAATGTAACTGACCCTCGTCGATCCGATGTGACAACTAAATCCAACAATAATACAATAATAATATACGTGACAACCCTAGACATATAATAAGTGTGCCTTTTGAATATCACACGTTTTAAAATAACATTGCATTGATCTGCGAATTAACTCTATACAGTCCATTTATTATGAAAAAATAAATACAATATTTCTGTCCTCAGGGTGTACATAAAGAAATCAAGAAGGCGAAGGGGCACCACGATAAGGAAGACCACCTCGGGAAATACGACGATCACGGCAGCATCCACAAGGAGCATCACGATGAGAGTGGCCACTACGGCGCCCATCATCATGAGGAACATGGCAAAAAACATGCCAAGGTATCACTTTCCACTTTGTAGAGTAGAATCACTACCTGGTTATGACAATTGAAACTTTCTTTACCCGTAAATGGCTTCAGAACTTGTCACCTAAATCGAATTTGGTTGTAATATTTCAAGTTTTATTAAAGTCGCAAAATTTCTTCACCGTCTTCCTTAGAAGTTGGCCATTACGAAAGGAGTTTGACCAGGCATGCAAGTCATCGTAAGTTTTTTCCGATATAAAATATAGATTTAAATCATACAGTACTCCGAAACAGCGATAATAAGATCGGTGTCATGATAGTCGCAAAGAAATTGTTCATTAATTTACCAAATTACATAAATACTAATGGACCTTACGAGCATCCGTCCATAGTTCAGTCCGAGTCAATCTCATTTGCATGTGGTAAGTAGCGCCATATACAGTAGCGCCAGGTCTCTATTACAAGTTGTTGTACCACACAGTTGAATTTAGACGGTGCTTATGCGTTGTGGTAGGGTCAAAAGTAAATTAAATTTATTTACATGGAAGGATTTTAAATTCCAACACACTTACATCCAGGTTATACGAGTACTTACAAATTACATATGACAGCTTTCTTATCATCTTTAGGGAAACGCGTTCCGATCTGCAGGGCACACCGTCATGTTTCTTCATTTGTATTTCTTTGATTTGTGCAGCTGTCCATCGGAACAACGGGCATGGTACTTCTTAAATTAATCATAATATGTACTTTCAATATTCAATCCATCGAAGTTGCTACAGCAGTCACATCGGTATCTCCTTGTCGAACCTTGTATAGCCTTAAAGAAGTTTATTTAAAATAACGTGTCTTTATTTTTAAAACTTAGTATGAAGAATCAGGGAAGCATGCAAAGGGCCATAACACGAAAGGCAGCCACGACATCCACAAAAAGGAGGAATACGAAAAGAAAGTGGAATTCTTCGAAGAAGAAGGCGACTCCGCCGAGGAGGAAGGCCACGGTGGCCACCATGACGAGCAGGAACATAAATCGGTGAGATGGACGGCAGACCATTTTTGGACCACTAGGAAACCTTAATTGTAACTGATACACATAATACTGTATAATCTCTCACACGAAGTGACAGAGCACAGAGCCCGTTTAGGGAATAATTTTTTCAGTCTTTTTATATGTATTTTCTGAAACCAAATGAAAATTACTCGTGGTGTGAACAGAATTTCTAAAAGGCCGCATTAATATGGGACTAGTCTACAGAAATTAACAAAAATTATTATTATAATCGATTTTAATTAATTAATTAATCGTTTACTACGTACGTACGTGGTTTTTATTATTACAAGAAAAATGAGGGTGACAACCTAACAAGCTTTTTATATACATTACCAAGTCTGTATCAACATTGTAAATATGTGTTAGTAAACCAAATGAACAATTCGAATCAAAAATGATAAGAACAGTAAAATTAAAATAAATGATTTTTTTTTCTGAAATTAATTTCGAAATATGCTTATTTTCACAGCCAAATCAAAGTGTCAACTAAATTAAATTACGACAATATGCCCCAAAGTTAATTTGAAACAATCATTTAAACTAAAAATTAAGCAAGTCAAATTGCACGGACAGACTTGATAGAAAATAAAGACTCGGCCAATACATAAATTTCACAATTTTGTAATTTAAACATCTGAAACAGGTTTTTATTGCAGCGGTCACTTTTAATAATATAATAAAGAGTGCAGCTATTGCGCTAAAGGAACTACTTAACTCTTAAAAACTAAAACAAATGTCTTTGACCCGTGACGGTTTCAAAATTTGAATGCCGATCTGTTGTACAGGTGTAAAAAGACAAGTTTTGCAGTTAGTTCCAGTTTCTTACAAATAAGTTTCAACCGAGAATCTGTCAAGGTCGAATGATTCCGTTTTTAAACTGTAAGTTCATTAACCTGATAAGCGTGATGGTCGAATTGCAAAATGTATAGGAGCTGGAAGCGACGGAGGTGTTGCAAAAATTGTTATGTAGTAGCTGCTTACAAGTTGATGCAAGTTTACCGACTGGAATTTATTAAATCAACGTGTAACAATGGTGATTCGACACGGTTTGTTTTTTCACATTTAAATAGAGCAATGAAATTTATTGGTGCATAAGTCAGTTTATGCGTTGCTGGATTTATCCCGAATGTGACAATCGTTGATGGATTTAATTTTACATGTGGTAGCCTGCCGTTCTTCTCCTTAACCATTTTAGAGATTATTCTCACCATGTGAAATGTCGGTATTCCACGTTCATTTTAGTATTTTGTAAAATAGTTTGGGTATTATCAATCAACAAAATATTTCTTATAAGTATTAAATTACTTTGTTTCCCAACTTGCGAATGTACATTTACGATCGTATCTCAGGGATGTTTTGACACGATACATTATAATATATTCGATTAGATTCTGGACTAATTAACTTATTTATTTCGACAGAAATGAAATCGAGTATTATAATAATATACCCAATTGATATTAATAAGTGAATAAACTTGGAAAACTTGGAAATAGTGATTGCTTGATTACTGCACACGATAGCTGTGGTATAAATCGTTAGCAGCCCGCTGGGCCTATGGTTTCTTTGCGTATGGTATGTCATGCCAGAAACTAGGACGGAAGGGGTAACCTTCGAAAAAATTATGTATTCAAGAAAGTTTCCCATTAGCTGTCACCCATCTGACTACTGAAAGCATTAGAACTTTCCGAACTAGATGGATTATTTACGATTCATCAAGCCTCTATGAAGCAGGCCCACAATGGTAACCAAAGGTAGTCTTCATAATGTTCTTAATCATTTAAACAGAAGTTAAAACACCCGAAAGGTTTATTACACGTCCAATTTATCCTCGTGTCCACCACAAGTTATGTATGTAATGTACTTATGTAATGGGCGGAAAATAAATAGGAACTTCATTGTGTTCAACGTTCATAATCTTTGTTTTTCAGGGCGGCCACTTCAAGAAGGGCGATTTCCACGAGGAGCACCAAGGCCACTCGAAGGGTGACAAGGGGAACTTCTCGAAGGGTGGCCACAAGAACGGGCATAAGGTTATCTTTATCTGATCTTATTGTTTTCTGAACAAACGCAAAATTTACTACAACTCAATTTTACTCCCGAATAGTACGTAATCGGCAAAATCTACGATATATATTCATCATAACCTCGTAATATCTTACTATTTTTTGGGCTTCTGTATCATTTTAGAATGAGAGGGGTAATCACGATGAAGATGAAAAACAGTTAAACAAGGGATGTTATGAACAGGGATATTGATATATGTTCCGATTATGGTTACGGATATTAAATTATTTCGGATTATCCGATTGTTTCGGTTATTAATATTACATGATTTACGACTAGGAAAATGTATGTTGAGAGTTTGACTTTATTTATAGGTATTACATGGTATTATAATAACAAAAAAAACCCTAAATAATAAAATTTGTCTAAAGATAGAGCGACGTGGCTAGTGTATCGGCTCGGCCGGCGAAAACTGACCATAACGTGTTTTATTTATCGGATGCGGTTACGGTTTCGGAGCTCCATAACATCTCTGGTTTCATCTCATTTGATAGAGGTTACATATATATATTTAACCAGAATCAAAATGTTACGTTCTAAAATCTGGTTTCCGTTCAGTTGATGATTGTTTAGTTTGTTGTTTGTTAAGTCAAGAACTACGAAAGTTGCACTTAAAGTTTTTACGAGAAATTTGATGAATTATATATCAGAAAAAGGAAAAGGGCATTTATTAACAGTTTTATGATTTTCAGGGTCACAACCAAGCCCAGGGCCGCGACCTTCACAGTAAGCACGGCCACGAGCACCACGAGAGCGAAGGCAACGAGGCTAGTAAGAAATGGGCCTTCAATCGCGGGACTTCGGGGAAGACTGCCAATTTAGTCACTGTCGATCGACGAGCCGACCTGTACTCCCACGGGCCTCGGTACTTCGGATAATCTAACATAATGAATTTGACTTTAGTAAATCGTCACATCTGCCAAATAAAAAGGAACGAAGAAGGCGTTTTTGTCAAACACTCAGCATGTTGACTTTTATAATCATGCTCAAAGGCGATACCATATCGCCCTGATACCATTTAGCATTTTGGTGTTTTGCTAGCAATTTAAAAAGCATTACAAGTGACACTATTCCGATCTTTGATTCGATTTCCCGTAGATGTGGCGTTAGCTTAAGGATATAGCTTTGGGATACAATTATCCAAGATCGAAGGGTAGAAATATACGATACATATAGCACTTGAAGAGTAGTTGTTTGTATCTACTACGTATCTAGGGTGGCAAATACTTTATGCTATTTGCTTTTCACCTATTTCTATAATGGCGTTCGCTAAAATCTGCTCCACGAGTTGCTCCGGATGTTGCCTCAATACTCGTCAACGTTTTATGGAGCCGAACGTGGAATGAACACTTAATTTATATTCAGGTGTAAACGGTGTTTATAACTAACTCCAAGCGATAATTTATTATTTTTATATTCATCGTCCTTCGTAAAGGGCTCGGAAGCAAACTAAACTGTGTAATCGATTACAATCATGGTTTAGTTGAGATAGGCTGTTACTCTGACGAGAGACACTATTTTCTGTCCGTTTGAAAAAATCCCACGCACCCTGTTAATCTTCAAAATACGCTCATTCGTGTTAAATATGATCACAGACGGAAAAATATTTCTAATTGAGACTTCTATCATAAAAGCAGGTTAAAAATAAAGTGAATCGTGGGATGGAATCTTATCGAATAATCCTGCAGCCCACGGAAAAACTTAGTAAGTAAAAGTAACCCAATGGACCGTTGTAAGCTAGAGCCTTAGCAGTGAAATGAAATTATGCTCAGTATATTATTCCATAGATTTCTGTTTTGAAATGATTCAATTTTAAAAGTTATGTTATAATAGCAGCCCGAGACTTAATCTAATGTAGGCTTCGCCAAGTAAACTAGACTTTTCTCAGATCGAATATTATAACGTCCTGTTAAATTTAAGAAATGTAGTTACTGCGTTCTTCATCACTATGTTAAAACTTGGACTATTGATCGAAACTTTTAAAATATTACATTGTCTATAAATAAAATCATAATATTTTTTTTATTGAAAATAACAAACAAAAATCCGTACTTAGATATTAATAAAAAGTGACAATTTATTTAGAATAGTCCTGTATTATTCTAAAATACATTTTGAATTACAAACAGTCCATTTAAAGTAACAAAACTTTTAAATTAATCAATGAATACATGAATAACTATACAATACACAAAATACATGACTTACTATTGCCTTCAATTTTATATTAATCTTGTGGGATTGAATTAACTAAAATGATAAAATATTAAATAAAATACATAACATAATATTCTATAACTTAAATATTTATGCAATTGGATATCACAATCAGATATTTTATGATCTAATTTCAGTCTCAAGCAAATCTTTAATTCACTTTTAATGTTATTATTGGTAATTGTACATATTTTTACATACTGACTGTATATTATTTAAGATTTTTATAAATTATTGTGGATTAAAATATTTTATTGAAGTTAAGTATTTTATTTTTATTTTTCTAAAAATGTATTCTTATACGACTTTTTAAAAAAACTTCGGAAAAGTAGATTGATTATAAGAAGTCATCATACTAATAATAAAAAGTAATGTAAAGATGATAGAGAGTATAAGTAGATGTAGCTGCATTTTTCTCGTTCAATAAACAAAGGAAAATAGACGTTTCTAACTATAAGATTAACAATAAATTAAATAAATTACGAATAATAATACCGTGTTGGAGCCGAATTAGGTAATTTTAATGTAGGTACGCCTTGGTACCGATATAGAGATCATATTTTGTTGGAACTTTTGTGTGTTTGTCTGACCTCATATCACACTATAACCAATGGACTGATTTGATTAGTAATTTATATTATGGGCCCAAATTTAGTATTTTTTCTCACGCAATAAATAGTAAATAGGAGAGTAGTAAATACAGTTTTGACTGCCTGGCCGCAGCTATTATAAAAAAGAAAAAATTAGATACTAATTCATAGAACTGAATATACTCATACCTAAGACAACGTAGGTGCTTTTTAAACGTAAATACAGTTAACGCTCATTACGGAATCAAAGACAAACTCTCTTGGGATTGTAGAGGCCTGTCTCATCCTACCAACCTCGACCAGCACTTGCTGTTAAACGGATTAGTGGCCAAGACGTATCAAAAACTTTTTTGCGGCTCAAAAGACTTCGATCAGACTTTATCTGACTACAAAATGACTTGAATCTTTTAAAGTACGACAACCACATATATCTAACCACTAGCGGTCAACCATTTTTTTATCACCAACCACTTAAGTCGATCGCCCGGTTACCACTAGCAGAAGCCGTCGAGCGCTCCTCGCTTCCAATAAACAATACAGTAGCTTTGTCATATTACTAACATTATAAAACTATTTACTGGCCGCTTGTAAGACGCATAATTTTATGGAGTGCACTGTGCTTCCGACACCACCATTGTAGCAACGAATAAAACTCTTGTTTCATGGCGCACCATTATTTTTTATGTCTCCCTACGGATGGTGTAATGCGCGATGCTGCCAGTTTTATAAAGGCATTTCCTAGAGGAAAAATATATACAGATCCGCTTTGAGGTAGGTCTGGTGCATTTAGTACGAAAAATTATCTATTATGCCAATACTGTGCAGCTTAATTTCGAATGGCACTTTTTCAGATTGGAGCACTTAGTTTAAATTCTGCATGCATCTCTAATAATTCTAAATTATGTGAGCATCAGTAAGTAATGACCACTTGCTTCGGTGAAGGAAAACATACTTCGTACCTTTGATTTCTACATAATATCAGCGAAATGGACTTTACGGTCTTAAACTATATCCATCACATTGAGAGAGGAAACACAAGCCCACCCGTGGGACAGTTACGGGATATGATGAAGACCAAATTCAAATATAACACGATGTAACATCTGATTGCTTGTGCTTTAATGTTAGTCATTTGTTATGTCTTATTTATTGTAATTAAACGATTCAGATTCTTATTCTTAGACGATCCCATAGTCTAGTAACTAGGCCATCGTTGGTAGTGATATTGCAAGCTGAGTAAAGACCAAGATAACTGACCGACGCAGACATTTTTTGAGACAAAAAAAATTTTCTCGGGTCGTGGGTGTTTGTGGTGTCTCAGATCTTTTTGCAGGGGACATGATGGACTTTTTTTATTTTATTTTACTTAAAAAATTACTGTGCAGTGCATAACACTTTCCTGTAAAATGTCGTTCCGTTTATCGGCTTAGCGTCATATTCAGCTAGAACACGGTAATAGAATTCCATATACTGTATAACATGAAATGGCATGGAAGTTGTGGGCAGTGAAGTCTGCTAGCATGACGTACTTTTGTAGACCATAGGTCGATTATCCATTCTGAAAAGTACCAGATAGTAGAGAAAAGTTCAGAAAAATTGTTGAAATCAAACAAAAGTAGCGTAGATAAAGTTCCATATTGTAAATGTATCTGTCTGTATCCTAGGCATATCAAGTATAGAATGAAACATTTGTTAATTGTTTTTATTACGTCCTTAGTGTATTTTTGTTTGCCCTATTTCATAGGCAGTTTATAACAATAGCTGAAGCAATCAAAACTTTATTTAAAGACTTCCGTCCACCCTGTACACAACTTTCTTTACTGTACAGAGCTTCCGCACTAACTTTTATTTCCAACACAATAATTTTTCCAAGAATAAAAAGTATTCCTTGTTTGGCTTCTATATAAATAAAAAAGCATAACTGAATTAAAGTTTTCAAAAATAGTAAATAAACAGATACGGTCTTTACAGTGTGAGTGTGGATAATGTTATTTAGGTAATTTTTTAAATGAGAATGGTGATATTTCTTCCCAAAATGAGCCTGCAAGTCCACCGGGCCATAGTAATCCCTGGAAAGCTGCAACCCAGCTCAAAGAGAACTATAAATCAACATGAAATCAGTCAAAGATACAATGCCACTCCAGAGCCAAGAGTTGAGATAAAGCACCTCATATGTTAATAACGTTGCCTCCGAACCCTTGTCCCAAAACAAAGAACTGCACAAGCAGTTACAAACCCACATCACAGTATAATTTGTAAGCATGTGTCCTGCATCTAGCAAAAAGTACAAAGGTTGTCACACCTACCAATCATTTAATGCTCCGTATATCTTGTCTGTTACCATGAATATACATTTTTTTTTTCATATCAATCATAGTTCTACTAGTGGAAGCTGGAGACGCATTGATTACATTTGCTATAGACCTGACAATTAGGGAAATAAACGGTTCTGTGGAGTGACGATCAACGCGGAGGGATGGGAAGAATGTAGAATTTAATTGATGACTCGTTTTGAGAAATATTCGTTTAGCAGTTGACAGTTGATAGGTTTTAAGCCGGGTCAATAACTAAAGAACTTTCTTATCATAATTTTATTACTACTAATTTTAAACTATAATTACATAAAAATTGTAATTTAAATTCGTTACTCGTAGATCCATTTAAAGTGCAAATATCTTGTAGGATATTTATATAAATATCATAATATTTATCCTTTACACTTGTACATAGCCACAATAAATTTTAATTTGTAGTGTTTCGGAATCATATCAGTAATTTAGAGAGCAGTAATAAATTGTACCGTAATAAAATGTCGTAAATTACAGATAACCGTCGTAAATGTGCTCATATCGATATTAATTTTTATCTTC
>DWPT01006820.1:0-11202 GCA_018251895.1 Agathymus mariae mariae
GTGTAAACGTTTATTTATTTACATAAAAGATATACTGAGGAGATTCTTTCACCGTTTCTTTTCCTCAATGTTAAAGCACCTTTTTGAAATGTTAGTAGAAGCAAAAAATTGACTGTGATCTTTGTCATTAAAGCCCCGCAAATGCTCTCTGACCTGAAATCTGGCTGAGATAAGAGAATGCAATGAGTCCTCAACGTTTATCTATTTCTAAGAACTATTATCTTCTTACGCTGTAAGAAGAGCAGTATGTAATAATGTAATATAATATAAAAGTGTAAAGGTGATTTCATCTCAATTTTGGTACTGTTGAACAAAGACGGCACCTTAATGTATACTATGTATGTATAATAGAACCGTGACAGTAAAATTTAAATAGCAAAGAAAATGTTATTGTTAACATTACTCATATATCAGTACATTCATATGATAACCAAACCCAAGGGTACCCAAGGGTTTATACATAGGGTCTAAGAATACCCCCAGCAAAGAACTCACCTGTAACTGTACTAATATTATGAAGAGAGAGTGCAAATTTTGTGAGTTCGTTAACATGCCGAAAATAGTTTCTGGAACCACGGCACCTATTTGAAAAAACTCTTTTACCATTTGAAAGGTGCGTTATTCCAGACGGAAATAGGCTATAGCAAGTCTGTCAAGTGGGCCGCTAGTCTGTACTACTATTATAACGAAGCTAAGGATGAAGTATTACTGGCCATATTCTATGAAGTTTAAATAAAATGTTTACACACTCACAACCCCGCGATAGGATTCATGGAAATACACAAATATAACATTACCAACACCCGTTACCCGAGAACAAACATTTGTCTGTTACATAAATGTCTGCCCCGGCCGGGAATCGAACCCGGGACCCCTTGCTCGACAGCCAGGGTCACTACCAACTGGGCTATAAGGTCGTCTAGTTTGAGTCTTAATTATAATGCATTGACTGCATAGTAAATGAAAACAGACCAGAAAGTGTTTAACTAGTAGGTATTAAATAAATTATATATTTTTTATTATTTCTTATTAATCTCTCTTAGATAATTAAGGCAAGTCGAAAATTTAAAATACTCATGATGTTAAAAATACAACAATATCTTAATTGTGAATAATTCAAGTTCTCAGAAATACGTCAAACAATTATCGGTAATTTAATGCTTCAAAACAAAATAATTAGCTGCGACGGAGTCAATAAATGATAATTCTTTATTTACTTTCCCTCGCTAACTATCCCTGCGGTAACCATGTTTACAATCATTTGGTAGTGAAGCATTAAGATAGTAACTACAGAGGATTTTCAATGTATAGTCGAAGAAAGAATATAGGTTACCTGCGTTTGAGTCTGAGCAAACGGTCTGTGAGTAATTTTGTTTTATTAACATTTATCGTAATACGTTACAACGGGCCGAGCGCCTTATGCCATTTTATGATACTGAACTTTGAAAGAAAGTTAGAGGTTATGATTGATGTATTTATGATTCATTGGAGTTGTTCCAGTCCCGTTCACAAAATTTTACTCATTTGATTCAATTAATAATATGTAACATGTTAATAGTTTAAGCATTTGTTGCATCGGGGACTCGAGTAAGATCAGCACGTAACTTTAATTTTTCTAATCATATGATTATTATAAATAAATTAATACTTGCTTCGGGAAAGAAAAACATCGTGAGAAAACATGAGTTTCCATATTGTTTTTGGAGGTGTGTGTGACATCTGGCAATTGGCTTGTGTGGGTCCACTGCGCTTTTTAGCCCTAAGTCCGCTCATTGTGGCAGAAGACTCTAGCCGAGCGGTGAAACAATGTGCGGTGACAATGCTGATGATGATGAACATTTTAACAAGTTATATCTTCGTTTAGTTATATTTTTAAACGACTTCTTAAAAGGGAGAGGTTCTTAATTTGTTTGTATTGTTCTGTTTGTTAACTTAGAACAATTTGGTAAATTTCCCGTTTTCTTTATCGAGGGGAATATTTCCCGTTTGGTCCCACATAAGTATGATGAACAAATATCAAGCCTAAGAGTGAAAAATAGGAAATGAAACCAAGAAATTCATTTTCTTTAAATTGAAGTCGGTTTTATTTTTGTTTAAATATTAACTTGTTATTGTCAATAATTAACAATTTTCTAACGACTTAGACTAGTATCCATGATATTACTGGTTTTAATATCCCTGAGTAGCTATGACCACGTACCATCAGAAACCCTAATCTGCCTGTTCGTGAGTCGGTTGGTGATATAAAAAAAAAATGTTAAACTGAACAAGAAAAAAAAAGTTTTTTTAATTCATTTTTAAAATTTTGTTTTATGTATGTTTTGCAGCAAAATGCTACCAGACAAAACCGAGTTCTCCTCCCGAAAAAGTCCTGTAATATTTGATATGGAAACAGACTTAGAGAAAGCACTTGAGCTGGCAGGTTAGTTTGATATGTCTGGCTCAAACCTCATATATAATTTGCTACCTAGCTGTGGATAAACTTATTTTTATATTTTTTATTGTGATTATTGCTAATTGCGATTGCAAATCACATTATGATAGATGGTCACCACCTTATAGACGTGACGACTACAATGAAGAGTCTGCTGTCTAGCCTCAGAACGTCTGAAGTGTGGTCTTTGACGGAAAGAACTATCACTCTCTTGAGAAAATCTCTGAGTTAATGGCTGTCAGTGTATGCAACTGTACTGTACCTGTCGAGGCAGTGCTCATGCCGTCTGGGTCTTAAGGTCAACAGGGTCGGTTCATCGCGGCTGTCCGTCCAGTACTAAAGGACTTGCACTTAATTGGGTAGACGGCATTGGTTTTTTTCGTATACACAAATGTTCTTTGAACATGGATGGAATAAGTGCAATCATTGTAAGTTACGTATGGCATACGGAAGTATCTGTCGTCTGTAATATACGGACAATATAAGAATTTCAGCCCCATCCCACTTGATTCCAACAATAAGTGAAGGTCCAACAGAGACCGGCATCGCAGGATCACAGAGGAATACGAGATCATACTTATGATGTAGACCGGTGATGACGAGAAGGAATACCCATAGCATTTTTAATCGTCAGAGATAGAGCATCACCTATTCTTGCCCCTGTGATGGACCATCCATAACCCATCAGGAATCCATGAGGATTTTCATTTGAAAAAAGGAAAAAGGAGTTACTACTGCCAATGCGATGTTGTGCAACGTGAACCCGACTAAAAGTACTTCTTGACTGAGTTTTCAAGTTACCAGACAATATACGTTAACACATTTCACTAGGTATCTAAATAGGTAAACCTTAATACCGTAAACTAATAACATTGATTTCAACTGGGCGGTGAATATGGTGAATAATATAAATGAAGTCATTTGCATTTCAAATCTATTACAATGATTTACAACATAGTAATTTACATGTCTTTATGATAAATATATTTTATTTGTCAGCATAAATAAAATATAAACACCTGATTAGATCATTCACTGGGTTTAAAATTTCAGGCGCTGGAAAGTATCAAGTGTTCCATATAGCTTTGATGGTGACCACGCTATCGGCAGCATTGCTGGAGATGATCGGCTGCTCGTTCGTATTGCCGGCGGCTGCCTGTGATTTAGATATACCAGAGAATTTGAGGGGTATCCTCACATCTATTCCAAATATTGGTAATTTTTTCTTTACATTTAATTGATTGATCAACACATTTCAGAAGTGCATCAGTGAGAGACAAGTGATAGGTATTGATGAGCCCTGGATAACGCTCTAAGGCTCATGAAGTACGCACTTCATCATACTACGAGTGTCTGGTGCGGAGACATTGGCCAACCTGAATGCTAATAAATTGATAACCTGCATGTTTCATCGTGAGTTCCTTATCCTTTCCACTCAGAAAGATCAGAACCGGTCAAAGTGGTTCCTTTAACGGAAAGGTCAACAGGTCTTTCTAGACTTTCTAAGGATAATTTAATAATTGAATAGCAGTAAAAGAGTGTAGTAAGAGTAAATGTATTAATTTGTAAAGCGACAAATTGCTGTTCTATATTGGCAGGCGTTATAATATCAGCGGCATTTTGGGGCCGCACCGCGGACACCGTAGGACGGAAACCCGTACTGCTGGTCTCCACCCTGGGAGCTGGAACATTCGGGCTGGCGGCTGCCTTTACACCGAACATACTCAGCTTCGGATTTTGTAAACTGGCTGGGTCGTTCTTGTAAGCTATAATTAAAATTGTTGTCATTACATTACGTATGGGTTGTTGTATGTAAATCCCCGAAAAACGAAAAGAAACCATTCAATACCACCAGCACAACGGTGAACCCATCTATTGACTAGTTTATTAATAATGCGCCCTATAAAACAAAAAACCAGTTGACTTTAGCGTAGGCAACCAAATCTGAATATGCGTGTACCGCTACTGGGTAACTAACTGGGTTTTACAAAGTCCAGCGACGTACAAAAGAGCCCACCTGGTGTCATTACCATGTCACATACTAGGGTGCACGATTATCAAGGTAGGTTGTTTAGATTGGAATGCTTCAAGCCTTTTATAGCCAGAGGTACATAGCAAATAATAATTTATAGGTAATAAATGTATGTTGAATTCAAGATAACCTCTTACCATCAAGTCAAATACCTGTCCGTCTGTTAATACCAATTGTTAAGATATTATTTCAAATTTTACAGTCTTTCATGTCCAACCTCCCTGTGCTACGCGTACGCCGGGGAGTTGATGCCGCGGCAGCGTCGGGACTTTGCGGTACTTATGTGCAATGGCTTGGTTACTCTCTCAGCTGCATTAAGTCCTAGTAAGTTTCATAAAGGCTTAATTTACACCAGCTAGAGACTATATGGAAATTCAAAATCAATTTCAATACGTATATTATCACATCATACAGTAAACACGTTGTACAAAATAACCTGCAATACCAAAAAATCAAGTCAAGTCCAAATGGAAGTCACTTAAAGAGTTACGGACAATAAATGTATCAAAGAGAATTTTCCATTTCTTGTAGCGGATTTAGAACAAACTATTTTCCTATAAGAATTATAATTTGAAAAGAAAAAAACACCGTACCTTTCCTTGAATATTTTCTAGGCTATACTATATAAACAATAAAAAAATTGGTATAATGAGCCCCTTTATTTGATATATACGTACAATGGTCACAATGACAATGGCAACAGCTGTATTTTTTAATTTACACCCAAAATAACAAATTAAAACAAAGTTCATTTATAATCGTTGTGTTTCATCAATTACCATACTCCACAATCAGGCATACATTGATTTCGTGTGACACATACGTGCCTCCAGTGCTATGGATGTACATGGCCGGCGATGGGCTCATCTATAATGTGATTCGTCACAGGAAATGGGTCTTCAAAAATATTATATACAGAGGTAGACAACCAAGGATTCCTTCAATAAAGTTAAGGATAGCTATGTATTTTTTAATTACTTTTATTCCGTTTTGTTCCAGTCTTCGCCTGGGGTGTGCTGTCTTATGACTGGCAGATCGGTCCCACAGCGCTCGCTCCTTGGCGAGTGCTGACCGCCGTGTACGCCATCCCCCTGCTACTGGCGGCGCTGTGGATCACGCAGGCCCTGGAGAGCCCGAAGTTCCTGGTAGTTCGAGGCAAGCAGGACAAGGCATTGGAAGTATTGCAACACATTTACGCGTCAAACACGGGGCTGGCTAAAGAAAACTTCTTGGTGAGTGTGCATAATATTTTATGTGAATTTTAAAATAACTTGTTTGGCTGAGAGTGAAAATAGTAGGCTGTTGATTCAACTATCTGGTTGCAAAGTTAGAAGAACCAGTTATTTAGCGGGCTCACTGTATCCATCTTTTTAGTGTCATCCGGAAAGTATAGATGACTGTACGTAGTAATATTCAACTACAATCAGATGGCCGTCTGCTCATTTGTTAAATGTTACTAAAAATGTCTTTAACGAATGGTAAATAATTAGTACGACATGGCGACATTATTGCAATAATGGGAAAAAAGACATGTACTTATAAAAGGATCCGATTTTTGTTTAACTTTCATCTCTCATGTGAACGCATCGGTATCTCTCGTGCATTTTAAAAGAGACCTCTAATTGTCACTTCGTTATTCCTAGAAGGTATCTCTTTTCCTAAATCATAGATATAGCCCATAACTGGATAGATCAATAGAACATTAAAATTATCAATTTCAGGTTACACAACTAATCAGGCCGGTAGAAAATATAGAGGGCTCAGTAGATAGCATTAATGAGGACGGAGTTCGAAAGGCGTCATTTCTATCCCTTCTCCGGCCGCCCCATCTGCAGTGGCTTGCGTTGACTGGCTTCCTCATGTTTGGGCTGTTTTCCTTGTGAGTCCGCTCTATACAACTTAATGGACAATTAGACTAACTAATCAAAATTTGTAATAAGAAAGAAAATACAATAGCTTTGTTCTGTTCTGATTAATATAATTGTTGATTTTAATCATCACGAAGAAATTTGAAACAATCTTGTGTGTTTAATTTCATTATTAAATTTATTATGTTCTTATCTCTTGACTTACACTTGGCCACTCGAGAAGATAATAAACACTCCACCCTGCTTTGTTGAAGGAAAAGTCAGAGCCTATCCACAAGAAAATATTTATTACTTAAGTGCAAAATAATATAGGTAACAATTTTCAGATTAAACGGCTTGTTTCTCTTTGCACCTGATACCATAAATAAGATAATGTCCCAGTCCTCGGATCAAGGAGGGAACCTCTGCACACTGGTGGATCAGTCTGACAACAAGGTGATGTTACGCATAATTTATCTATATGTAAATCAGATGAAAAAGATCAGAGAATAGACCTGGTAAGGTGTCATCGGTAAACAAGTATCATGGGTCCCATTTATAGGCTTGTCACTTTACTTTTTATATTATGTTAACTGTTTTAATTGTAATGATTCAATAAGGCTTATAACTGTATCAGTTATATGGAGACTACACACGCTTGAACATCGTTGAAAATATGCAGTTCTTACTGCAAAGTTACAAGTATCATTATCATTAATAACCCAATATTCAACGAAGGAATTAATAAGTATGTTAAGGGTATTTTTTTCTTCTGTCGCGTTTAGTTTTCAACTTTTGTCTTGTTTAAAATTCCTTTATTTAAAACTATCTTGGCTGTCAACTGGCGTGCATAAAACTCGACAAATTTTCTCAGGTGTTACTGTTACATAATTTGTTACAGTAACTTCATTAGGCCAACTATCGTACTCGTACTTCAGTAAACAAAAGGAAATCTTCATAGATACCATAAGTGTAACTTAATAATAATGTTTCATTACAATACTTACACTCTTACAACGTCTGCCGACCGTGGCCGTTGGTCATTCACCAAGTAAAGCTAAATTTAGCATGGTCGAGACTAGTGAGTTATTTTTATTTATTTGATTTATTTGATCCTTATTATTTTTTCTTTAAGTTAGAGTTACTGCGATTTATCATAGCCGATGCTTTTGCTATGCCTCTGTCATTCAGCCTGCCCTGGCTCTGAGTTTTTATGAGAGCTTCCTAACTTCAAAGTTAGCATTTGTAACATTGTTAGCCTCGTTGGAAGCAGTTGGGTAGTTTACAAGTATTCAATAATCATGTCGGCCGTTAATTCTCCACCAATCCACGTTGCCCCCGCATAGCGTAATATTCCATCCTCCTCACTCTGAGAGTATTATAACCTATTAATTTTTTTTCATTTCAGACCAGCGCCGCGACCTGCGAGGACGACATATCGTTCGGCACATTCCAGATCATGGTGGTGTCGGGTGTGGTGTGCGGTGTGCTGGCCGTCGCGCTTAGCTTCAGCCGCCTCTCCAAGAAGACGCTGCTCGTGACTATGTTTCTCACCGTCGGGACTGCGAGTTTGGTGTCCGAGCTCACAGAGGACAGGTTGGAAATAAACCATTATTAATATGAGTTTGGAAAGAAGTTATTCAAAATACAGACACATTCAAAAATACTTAATCCACAGAGTTATAGATGGGCATTCACACAAAACCTGGATGTCAATAGCAATACCGCAATCTAACAAAACAAAAAAACACGTTTGTCTGTTCTAATTAAGGAATTGTTTACAAAGAAAAACATAAATAATAAATAAACGGTTACACACATGTTAGAGAAGGGGCCTCATCATCCGAAGGTACCCTAACCGGATCCGATATCGCCGAGTCCGTACGTCCGAACCACCGCGTCGAGGAAGCGTTAAATCTGCGCATCAGCATATCCATATGGGAACATCATTCTGAGTTCTAACATTGTCTCTAGATCAGTACTTTATAGTTAGCTAGTAGTATTCCAAATTGTAATACATATTCAGTTTGAATTAAATAGTTTTAAAATACTTCGGTCTTTCCGTTCCTCACTGCAGCCGCAGGTATATAATTCACTCATAGCCTCGCAGGATTCCCTGTGTTGCAGGTGACATGGACATAAACAAATATGACATTACAAACACCCGTGACACAAGAACAAACATTTATCTGTCACATAAATGTCTGCGACTGCCGGGATTCGAACCCGGGATCTCTAGATCTGCAGACACTGTCACTACTTACTGGGCTATGGAGTCATCAATATGTATAAGATGGCAGGAATATCCGATTCCGGCAGTGGGAGAACTATATTCAAATTCAAATATAAAATCATTTAATCAGGTATCCTGTAAACTTATGCACGTTATTTTTTGCTTCTACTACCGTTTCGAAAAGGTGTTTTGACATTGAGAAGAATAAACGACGAAAGACACTCCTCAGCACATATTTTATAACATATGATAATTACAAATTCAGTTTAAAACTGCAAAGAACTGGTTTCGACACATCTACATCATTAATCTACACCATCTAACAATCTACACCGATCGATTAATCAACACCATAGTATCCTTTACCTATAAACTGTGTTTTAACACACACATAGCTTATATTTTAAAGATTACCGATAATTCATTTTCTTTTTTGTAAATAATTTGTTCTTTTGTTTTGCCATTGTAGAATCGTCGCGGGAGTCGCAATGTCTACTTTGCAAGTGACTGCTGTGGGTGTCGGCCCTCTAACTGCTTATGCCGTCCGATTATTCCCTACCAGTCTGAGGTGAGCGGCAGTGTTTATTCTTCTGTTTTTTTCGTATGAATGAGTAACCTAAACTTCCAAGTTCGTCTTATAATTATTCGTGAAGTAACTTTGACAATGTAGGTAACAACTTGAATAGTTTCAGAAGCAGTCGAGTTCAAATAAAGCTATATACGCTTTGTTCTTATTATATTTTTAGTATTCAATCTACATTCTCTACATTTCTATATTTGCCTGATTTTAAAAGGACTATATTTTTAAGACAAATATGATATTAATTTACGACGTACTAAAATCATAACTTTTAAAGCTTATCTATGCCCCTTCATAAATAAATATCAATTAAAATAAAATCACAAAACTTCCTTTTATTGTTATTAATATATTTAATGTTTCCTACAATAAAATGTCCGACAACAACATCGGGTCGAAAGGTTAATCCGACGACTTTTTGTATTTGTAGGATGTATTTTACAAACATCGATAAGACCTAAGATTCAAACTTATACTCTAATTGCGGACATAATACATTTTAAGTCTAACAGGTACTCACGATTTATGTATTTTTATCAATATTCCGACCTAGTTACTTAGGTAAGAAGCACTAAAATCACCAGTATACAGAAAAATGGATCGAAAGTACACCGCGATAGATTCAATTTTCAATAATTAACACCAATAATAAGATGGCGTTCGCGAGATGTCGTCAACACACAAACAAAATCTCGGCAAAATAAACACTAAGAGTTGTATTAAAATGTTCACAGAATAATTTAATTAACAACAAGTCTTATAAGCCCATGCTTTATTGGTATGGATTACGTTATGGACAATATCGGCGCTGCAAACATCACACGCCTCTCGGCCACACCAGGGAAACCCCAAAGCGAAAACATTGTAAATAAATGTTAATATTATGTTTACATTGATATAATGCATGTTTACAAGGGTGTTAAACTCTTTATACAATAACAATTCTGGAAAGTTCGATAAATACACAAATTATTATTACAAGTGTTCGAAATTTGACCGCAATCGTTAATAACGTTATATTTTCCCTTTTTTTATTATTAACAAGTAATGCGTTTGACAATCAGTAGAGAAAAGTCTCCAAAGTTCTGTGGTCACGTATTAATGTATAGATTACTTTATATTACTCTTCGGTCTATAATAATATGTGGTGTTTCATCGCTTTTCCCTTCGCTTTTCCCTCTCAACTGATGTCTGGAGCCCTTTAAAAAAAAGAAAGGAAAATATAAGTTAAAAGGACCCAGTATGTCTTCGGGGAATCCGAAGGAACATACAATGGTACTAAAATATAATTATACAAACTTGACGTTTTAATATAAGCGAACGATACACTGTGTCTTTGTGATCGATTAAGATCGATTAAATTCTTTCAATAATAATATTACGACTGCTGACTTTATGAGTGGAGCATACGCCTAATTTATTTGACTGTTTAAAGTTCAATGACTTTCATCGCAGAACAAAGTTCGTTGACTGGATGTTTGTGCTCATATATAAAAATATAGTGACTCATACAATCCTATAGTCTGTCTTTTGGGGAAATATAATCTATAAGTTGAAAGAATAGCATCCAGCATCAGGAATGAGGTCAAAAAGCATTCTTAAGTCGAAACTTTACGATAAATGTATGATTATTTCAATGACAAATGGACATGATTGCAATATTAGCAAGTCCAAATAAATGTACTTTGTGTAACGGTTAGTAAAATATTCTCCTAGGGAATTTCTTGCCTCTTGTTTTTCGGCATGCGATTAGTGTAACGTATTTAGCGGCTTTTTAACGTTCGAATGTTTGTAAAAAGCTACTTCGAATATAAATTTTACTAATGTACAACGCATCTGCATAGTCTGTACTGCGGAGAGTTTTATCGCCTATTCAAAATCTGCAGTTTTTTAAATCAGTGAGTTTAGAGATTTGGGGTCATTTAGTTTATACATATTAAACAAGTAAATATTTTAACATAAAACCAACTTCAATTTGAAGAAGATGAACAACTTGGTTTTGTCTATTATTTGTCACTCTTAATGTTGGTATTTCTTTTTTCACCAAACGGGAACTACAAATCAAAAAAATCCTAA
>DWPT01006821.1:0-11202 GCA_018251895.1 Agathymus mariae mariae
CGCACAGACAGACAGACAATTTTTTTTTAAACTATTCTTTTGCTCTTTATTGCGTTAATAAAGGCCCGTATTAATGCTTTTTCTCATATATGCTTCAAGTACAGAAAGCGTTCAGTTCGAATTTTATTATTTGAATAGATAAAGATAAGTCCAACTAATGATACTTCAAATTAGACTCTATCAAACGTTCATTTAATGACTTGCCGGGACTCGACTTAAATCTTGTAACGCGTTCGTACTTTATAGTTCAACAGTGAAGAAGCTTTTAGGCTGAAACTTGTGCTCACTATTTGGCGCTAATCATTTCCGACATCTCCGGACATGACCGAGACAGTCGTTCAGTTGAAACATTCAATTACCGGCTGCTTGATAAAATAATCGCTACTCCGAGTTCTAATTACATAAAGTGAGCTATTCTGTTACAGGCGCTATGCACGGTGTGTTTCTAGTGTAGTTAATAAGGCACCTAGTGTGCAGTCGGAGAGGTGGGCGAGGCGGGCGAGCCGAGCGGTGGGTGGCTGTGAGGGGTAGGGGTACAGTTACGATTAGATCAGCATACTCGCCACTGAGAAAACATCTCAGAAAACTGATACGGAACTCAAAATGTTTATCATAAACCAAGTGTACATCGCGCACCTGAAACATGAGTAGTCATTCCAGCTCGTGATCAACTTTCAATGGAATCTATGGACATATCTTATATCCCATAACCGAGATCAATTTGAGATGTCCTTATTGGATCCAAGGTGAGATCACGATGCCTTATTTCGCTGGCAATTTTAATAGGTAAATTTTAGCCCTTAGATGCAACGCGTTTTTTAACTATATTAACGTGTTGATAAGATAAAGTATCGCACTCGTGGACGCGTACGTACCTAACGCAACCATTAACGATAACCAGACGAAGTGCGAACGCTGCTGCGCTAGATCCTGTTGCAGATGCGTGAAACTTAGAGGACCCGCAACCACACACCCTGTACGGCTACGACATTACCGCAATGAGGAACGCATTGCGTGTATGATACTATTATGTTAAGGACAGACTACTAGTTACGAGAACTTTTTGTTATTTAATGAAAATTTATTTATTTATTTAATACTTTATTGTGCTAACCTTAAAAAAACAAAGGGTAAAAAGGGCGGAGTTGATCCCTAATGACATTCTATAACGGATAACCCACGGAGACAGGATGTGGTAGGTGCGTACAATGTCAACTCAAATGTTTTTTAACTTTTTAACAGGCAAGGTGTTCCAGAGTAGTAAAGATTTTGTTACGGGAATATAAACAATTCCGTTCTATGCTCTATAAGATGAATTCCAAGATTGGCCGACGACCGAAGATCTTTGTTATGTGTCAAGCAAAGAAAATGAAAATTTTCTTTTAAATACGCCAGAGCCGACGCAATATTATATATATTCTCTTGGCAAACGAACGAAAAGTAGCGTCGTTATAACAAAATATATTTAATAATTCCGTAAACATAAAAATATTACCATACTATACGCGCTACAGCATTTACAGTGCACTGAGAACGGGGGCCGAGATCGCGAGGCACTTGCTTCATCGCAACACGGAACTATATAATATTGTTCTTCCTAGCCACATGAGGCCAACTGTTGCAGTAATGTTTAATAATTATTGCACTTCCATTAATTATTTGACAAGTTAATCAATTGAGCGAAGGGATCTAAAAAACAATAATTTCATGACATATAATTCTTTCTGTTCGTGTGATTAATACTACGAACGATATACTGATAAGCAACTACTTGACTGTATTAATCGCCACGTAGTTATATAAAACCGCTACGTTCCATTGTCAATTTGTGCGTAAAGCTGAATGACCCACACGTCGATTCAGGTCCGACGGTCCGACGTGAGATACGTCGTCGTTGCAAGTTCGTTCAACTCCAAAGCGGTCGCCTTCATCCGCCAAATTATAAATAAAACGTCGTAAGCTGAGGTGCGCCGGTGCGGTGCGGTGTGGTGCGGTGCGGCGCGGCGCGGTGCGGCGCGGGGCGGCGCGGGACGGCGCACAACCCGCAGGGTCGACTTATAAAAAAGTTTACTTTTTGTTGCCTGCCGGCCTTTAATTAGCCCTTTTATTTTATGTATTATATAGAAGCTATTCAAAGAGCTCGTGCTACACTGAAGGTAGGGAGCGTACGTTCAGAGACCAGTGTAGACTTATAAAAACCGATGAATTGCGAAAAATGAGCTGGGTTGCAGTTTTAATGATACATGTGTTAATTTTAAATAATCAGCAAATCGGACTACGTAATGCAATTTTTTTTTTATACTGTGATTATAGATGAATGTTTATGTAAGTGTACAAGCCGTGAATAAATGTATTTCTTTCTTTCTTTCTTTCTTTCTTTCAAATATGACTTAATTCTCTCCTCCTTATCTCCCGTCCATTAACATTGAAAAGACATTTAATAAAGTTCAAATAACAAAATTGAAATTAGTGGTAGGCAACAAAACATTATTTACATCGTCTAAACATTGTTTTCTCCGATTTACTTCAAAAACTAAGTAGGTGTCATCAGCAAATTATACGGTTTTACACAACTCCCTAGTGAAATAAGGAATATAATTGATGTTTAATAAAAACAGTATTGGTCCTAATATTGATCCTTGACCAACATTTCAGTATGAAAATATAAATTCCGCCCAGTTTACGTGAATCTATTCACGTGATGAAAATTACACTTTCGTCCGAACGTAGCTAGCTATGTGGCCTGTAACATCGTCGTAAATTAATACTTAACTAGCGGCCCGGTACGTGCTTCGCTACGTATAAAGTGAAATATTAAAAAAAATAATTGGAACATCAATTTATTAAAAAATATATATATATTTACTATATATAAATCAATTTACTGAAAAAAGTTTCAATTACTGTCAACACTGAAATAAGTTTCAATTTGACAGCAAAATCCCCATTTACCAAATGATCCGCCATTTATTGAATTCATTTGTTACAAAAAATGTGATAAATGAAGAACCGCTCTACCGATTTTGTGCAAACTAAATAGTCCGAACAAAGCCTAAACATTTGGCTTGGATAGGTGAGCCCGTTCTTGAGTTGTAAAGTTACAACGAAAAGTGGCATTGATTTTTATATATATATATAGATATAGTTTTATACTTAATATAGTGTAGTGGTATATAATGCACTCATCGTCCGCTATGTATATATCGTCCGTGGTACGTCCGCGATATTGAAACCTATTATCGTACAAGCAAACGGGCGACACACGTGTATGCTGCTGACTGCATTTGCAGTTGTTTGCTTGTGTGTACGGGGAGGGTCTCACCCTTTGTTTTTTCTCGGCCACAAGGTCCCCTTCGGGGGAGTTCGAGTTGGATATCTTCACGAGTTGCGTTCGGTTTGAACGGAGATTGCGGAGAAACCAAATAACAGACTATGTTGAAAAAATTAACATCCGAGCGACCGCTTGCAACTTTTTAAACATCATCAGCTAGAATGTCATGGAAAATTTTAATTGAATGAAATTGTCCGTTCTACGATTAAACTACATACTTTCTGTATTGTACACTACCGAAACGACATTGTATTACAACCTAACACCCGGGGAATAATTGTCTTAATTTACAATTAAAACACATTAGCGATAAACACATTAGTAATAACGATCGCATCGACGCTACAAATATGTTTACAGTAAATTAAAACAATTGTAAACATATACGAATTAGTCATAATTCAGTTCTCATAAAATGAAGCTTTAATATAATTTACTTTCTAAATATTTACGCGATGAGCGCTGCAAAAAAATTCCATATTTGCTACTTTACTTAGCATTATAACAGTTATTTCATCTTAAGAAAATTGTAACTTTGACTTGTCATTCGCAGACTGTTGTCATGCCCCGGGCCAGAAGGGACATGGAACGCACATTAAATGTGATGCATATCAAACTCCAGCCCGGGTCCCTTGGGGGCTCCCAACACTGTCGGCTGAACGGCACGCGCTGCACAGGTCTGATTTAGAGAATAAATTTATAATGGAGTTAAATTGTAAAACATTAACGGGATAGTGAAGAGACCAAGACTACTTATACGAGGATACAGAGAGGACAGATCAAATGTTAGAGATATGTTTAGAACACAACATTAGAGCTTCAAATAGAAATGTGACTACAGCGTGCTACAAATAATTAAGGACTCATTTTACATATACTAGACTAGCGGCCAGTCCCGACTTCGTTCGGGTTCAACATTCAATTATTATACACATACACTTGATATACAACCTATGGTCAACCCGAAATAATGTGCCTTTCAAATGGTAAAATATTTTTTTATACAATCGCCGTGATTTCAGAAACTACTTTCCGCATATGCATAAACTATAAAAAAATTATCAAATAAATTTTATTCAGTTGATTCTAAATTCTGATTAAATTCCGAGGTTTTTCATTTATGTAAACCGACTTGGATGAAATAGGTAGCAAGATACGATGGATGGACCTTTTTAGGGTTGTGGCTTATAAATGTAACATCTTACAAGGGTCGTTTCAATGGATAATTCCATTTGAAAACCCGCAATACTAAAATGTGCAAACAGCGCATGAGAAGTAGATCGAGACACGGTACGAGGTAAAACAGAGCGCGCATTGAAAACTACAACTAAAACGTTATTCTATATATTGTACACCTCGTTATTTCGCAACGTGCCCTGAGCCCGACCCGCGACTGTCAGGTACGAACAAAACTAATTATGCTGTCGGCTCCATACCCAGCGACAATGGGCTCCGATCTCGTCTCGCTCCGTTCTATGTCCGCTTCAGCTATTTTGTGAATATTTCACCGCCTCTCCGGAATAGACATTAGATATCTATTTCAAAAATCTTTTTACATACATTATTCCAGATGGACACAGGCTATATGATGATTTTCTTTTAATAATTGGTAATTATAGTATTTATACTATATAATAATATAATTCGTCCGAACCGGCATTTAGTAGTAGTGTCATAGCGAAGATACATTTTTGCGCATTTAGCGTTGACAGGGGCTCTAGGGAAAGGAACTCAGATAAGTCCGAAAATAGTCTGGCGAATCCGACCAAATAACGACGATATACCAAATGTAGCGTACGCATTAACCGACAATTTTAATGGCTTTAACGCTACCCTGGGACAGGCCGCTTCACCGGTCAGACTATAACTATAAATTACACTGTTCGCTGTAGGCCACAACGAATCAGGCAAATGTACCGCATATTCCTGGTCTGCTGAATGTACGCCTTTGATGTTTTTCATCCTCGATAATTATACGATAACAGGATCCGGTGTTGACTCTGCACAGCCGATTGGTGATGATGAAATAACAAGCGCCCGATTTCACACACTTGATTTTTCCAATAACGGAATTGGTTTTATTGCGCGCGCGTCGATAGTCTCCCACTCACGAACTCGGCGCCAATTTTCTTCACACGCGTCAAGACTGACAGTTGTGCCGCCACGACAGATTAAAAATAACTGTCTACCGGCACTGTTGTTGCGGGGGAGAATATTATAAGATTTGATAATTTATGGTTACAGAACACCAATAGTTATGAATTCAGACATAAATAATTCCGTGTTAAGTTAAATATTTTGTTAGCAAACCCGAAGTGGCTTTGTACAAAGGGCAATTAAGGGAAACACGAGTCTCGATTTTTATCTAAAACTGCAAAAAATACTAAACGTAAGCCTATTGAAATTCACGTAACAACCTTTCACCCCACACACTAGCGAACGTCCGCTCACACAGTTCACCTGCGGCGCTGCGCTCAGATAAATCGAACGAGATTCGGCGTACAATCAACGACTCCGCCATTATGGAATCCTTTTATATATTTTGGTTATGTCCGTAGTTTTAGCCGCCACTCCGCACCCAGAATAATCTGATAAGGGTCAGCTGCTTTAACGTTTCTCGAGAATTGTGTTACGAATAAAATATTATTTTACATTCATTCAGTCGTTCGTTCAACCATTTATTCACATGAGCTCGTGCTAAAGTACTGCTAAGAAACGAACCCTATGGGTCGACAGCTTTATTAATACTTTTGGAAATGTTATTCTTTGGCTGTCATTGTGACCTGGTCCTTAACATTTAACAGAAATGTGTTGATAAATTATTATTTCAGTCCAAACAATAATTATGTTATTCAACGTCCAGACACGTACGTACGTACGTACACACACACACACACACACACACACACACACACACACACACACACACACACACACTGCCCGCGTCGCAAGTGTTTCGAACGCAAACAATTAACAACCAAGGGCCGCGAACAAACATTTATTTGTCAGATAAATGTAAATCTCAACTGCAATCGAAATTCCTAGTGGAGCAGAAGTCATACCAGGCAGGCAGCACAATTTCCAATCGACTATCAACGATCAAAGTAACACTGCAACAGTAGACATAGACAAAAGGTCGAGGGACCCTCGCGGGTCCACATACATAACGCCCTTATTAACTATTGAACGGACCGGGTGTCCTTGGTGTCAATGAACAATCAGTGTGGTCCGATCCGACGAAGCCGGACCCTTACCGCTCTAGTTTCTAAATGAAATACTAAAGGTTTATATATAAGTTAATTGAAATTAAGCTTTTGTTCTCCCAACTGGGGCCGCGTGTGAAATGTTGCCAAGTTACTTTGATAACACACATAAGTATATAAATTTATGTAATTTACATCCTAACTTGAGACATAACGGGCTCTGTAAATTTTGACGTAGACCAACCTTTCTTTACTTCCAACTGGTTGGTCAACGAACGAGGCAATAACTTCGAGTACATTCTGTGGTGGCTCACGAGTGTCTATACCACCAAGTTCAATCTCTTGGGAGCTGTTCACGACGATAAGGTGTAACATGTTAATGTTGACTTCCGCTCGTACGTATGTTAGTTGAAAATGCGTTAACGTCTTGATATTTTAATTCAAACTGGACGTTAACTCTCAAAGTGGACTGTAGCACGGTACTGAAACAGGAGCCATATGAAACTTCATTACCTATAAATATATCATAAAATTTTACAGTAATCTCATCTAACGTAACACAACATAAATTCCACCAGTATACTCTTGGTTTCACTAGTAGTACAAATATTGAAACAAAAAATTCACAGCACATCTCGTATTGTCGCCTCTGCAACGGATAGAACTCTATACTTTCTGCGAAATCACATGTATTCTGCAACTGTAGTGATCACTCTACATCAGATTGCAGGCCTGTTTGATAGTTCAATTTTACAATTTGTTCTATTTAGTAAAACTTACGGTTCAACTAAATACTAACTAAAAATATTATTATTTGAAATGTTACATATGAGTATGTATGTAAAATAGCTTGCTATTTTCTTAGACAATTCATTAATTGTAAAGCATTTTGTACAAGGTAAAACTATCCTTTAGAATTGTACTAAAATTAACAAATTATATAATATGATACAAATTTATTATGATTATAATTACGAGTTCAATAAAGCAGTTTGACAAAAAAATACTGTACAACTTTAGCCTGTAACCTGTAATTGTATTTTTCAATTTCTAATGTTCATGAAACAGGGTCCTAAGACAAAACAAACAACTCCACATCACATTAATAGTATGTCACCGGCCTCAGGCTAGGAACTATGTCCATGTAGCGAAGTGAGCCGCTCCGCACCGTTGACGTCACCACTCATACGACGGTGGGGTGATCAATAATTCAGGAGTCGGCCTGTTTGACGGTCCTTTCCCTCGCGAACTTAAATATAAATAAATACGCCTGTTAAATCGCTACAACACTTTTAACCTTGCTTGTCGGTTTTGTATTTGTTCCCCGACCGACAAAATTTGGCAAACTTGTTGATATCCATTTGTGGTATCAAATTTTTGATTATTGGGAAACAAGTTGTTTATTAGTAAGCCAATACGAAATGTGTACCTGTTTATACTCAAAGGTATTTGAGTGAATATTGTCAGAAATAACAACGATTCGTATGACGAAGCGGTAAATAAATATTAACAACAGTGTGATGTCTACAATACGAATCATACTTGGTCCAATACAAGTTGGTATAACAATACCTGAGTTGTTTTTTGTGATTTGTATTACTTCGGTCGAGGAATCCAAACGCTTGACGCCTTAACATGGTGACGTTCACAAAATTCATCGTAAGTCGGAAATGACATGTCGGCCGAGTGACATTTGTTGACTACGGCGGTGACAGGAGCGACAAGTCCGGCGCGGGAGGAAAATCAATAATGGAGCGGATGGCCCGAGGACAACCACCTTACGGTTGGGAAATTTAAGCAAACTTTAAAATGAAAGACGGTAATAACTTACCCTTGTAATTTTTTATTTATTTTCCGATGTGTAAATAAAAAAAATATATTACGGATGTGAGATGGAGCCCTGTGCATTTTTTAACCTGAGGCAAACTCATTCATACTTCTGGTGTTACGAACGTTCATGTGGCATCTGTTAATTTTAACGTTCACAGGCATCGTTACACCGCCTTTCTACTAATCTGTACGTTGCGGATGGCGTAGATATACTGGCGTGGACGTGCTCCAACTATGAATAGAACCCGGAGCCCTCTGCTCGGCTGGCAGGATCACTACCGATTGGGTTACTTCGATCCGATTCGACCCGTTTATTCTTCCGCCACTCACATGCTCCTTCTCCTGCACCGCTAATATTGATTTTCTCCATGTCTCCGTGTTCTCCATGTGTTATGTGTAATTGGCAATAAACTCTGTGTACGGTTTTAAGACGTTGGATTTTTACGGTACTTAACAACTACCGTACAAACTTAATGAATAGAGTCAGTATTTGATCAACATTCAATGCTGTCTAGTGCTCGGCCGACATGTCAAATATGGCAACAACATCATAGTCATAAAGCTACTCATCTTAAAATGAGAAATAAGCTAGAATGTGACTTTTAATCAACTTGTAAAATACTTAAATAAAAAGAAAAACATACACAATATAACAACATATCATCTTATGGTACCAGTACCGTTGTTATCTTATTGTTATTGTCTGACTCTGTTACACGCTCTGGTATTGTTCATGAACATATTTTAATAGTACTCTACGAAACCTATGTTATAAATAAATAAATTCCTCATTTTTAATAACAACTTTGGTAATGAAAGTAGCTGGTGACAATCTACTTAACAATTAAGTTAATTACAAGCGTTGCCACCGACGGACATCAAAAGTCACAAAGTTTATCCATTAGGGATAATCTAAACAAAGGTTTATTTTAGGTAAGTAAAGCTTTTCAGACTAACATGGGTCTTAATACATTTAATTAAGATTGAACAATCGTTTACATCTGAAGAGAACAATTGTTCTATTCCTCCTCGGTCATCGCGTGTAGCTGCATCAGAATATGTGGTTTACGATACTTAAAAATTCCGTTGTGAAGTAATTTTTTCAATCAAATTTGTCTTTCAGTTTTTAGGGTGTTGAAATGAGTAATATTAAAAAAAACATTTGAACACAGAAAAATAAATTTAGTTAACCTAAAAGTTAAATAAATTATACATTTACTAACCGCGTGGGGTGGCTCGGTCAAGAATGTGGTAAGTAATTGACAAATTTTAAGCAATCTATTAATAAAAATCTTATTGACATGTACCTAATACCCCCTGAAGATATTTTCCTAATGACTTTCTTTTCCTCGTTCCAATCTTCTTAGACGATATCAAGAAAACCTCATTGGCTGTAAAAAAACTATTGAATCAAACAGGCAAATCAGCGACCAGATACATAACTCGAGATACAGTTATACACCTATACGAATTCCAGACGGAGATGAGTGTTATTAGAGCTTATACATGGACCAAAACAACGGGGTACGAACGTTAACACAACGGAACTGACAGCTGTACAGCCCTTGCAGCGGTCAGAAGGAAACTGAAAATAACTTGTACAGCAAGCGACAAAGCCCCGCGCGGGACGCAAACGATACGCCATTACCGCAATTGCTTCTGGGCCATTTTCAATTCACTTTAAACGAAAAGCTTTTCTATCTCGTAACTGAATTAGCTTCTTCCTGTATTTGTTTGTTTGACTTCAATGTCCGCTTCGTTTTATCTTTAAACCGAGCCGTACGACGCATTTCAAAAGCTACGTAGCGTATAAGAAATTACCACAGTACAGGCTATGTTTGTTAGCAGTTCACTTTCTAAATTCTAGAATTAAAATTGAAAAGTCGATACACTAAATCACTTGAATTTACAAAGTTACTTTTTGTCTGTCTTTCTCTGTGTCTGTTGTGTTAGTAATTGTGATTCAGGCGCGTTATCTGTCACATAAAACACTAACAACGACTCAAATCAAATAAGGAAACCTCCACCGGTTGGGTGTTGACCTAATGGACTAACTGGGCCAGGCCGCGTGGTCACTCGGTTAACTTTTTGCAACATTCACGAGCTGCATACGGTCGAATACATTTGCTGCTTTAAAAGCAGCCAATGGATATCCCTTATTCAATAATGTAATTACGAACAATCAATGTTAATCTCTTACTCCTCTTAACCGATTTTTGCGATAACAATTATTTTAAACAGTACCGAATTTTAATATTCATGACTATATTAATATTAAACTTGAATGTATTGAAACCTATTTTTTTTCCTCAGTCCCTCCAGATGTAAATAATTGTATAGAGCCTAGAGGCCACACTTCGCCTGTCCTAAAAATATAGGTTTCTTATTTCTAACTACATTCCGGGATTGAATGGCGGATGCGAATTCTGTAAACCTTTTTCGGGGTGAATTGTAACTGGAAGTGCTTCGGCGAGATGCAATTTTCGTAATAGCGTAACTATTTGCGGAGTACGTGTGGCTTAACTAGCAATGCGAACATATAACTAACCTTCTATCCAATGTAACTTGCAATGTCATCTATCCATGACTTGGGTGTTTGTAAGAAAGTAAAGTGAACTAAGTGTACTATTTTTAATTGGTGATATACCTAATAATTTTCTTGAAATAATTCATTTGTAACTCACTAGCTAGTTTTGAGGATATGCGCACGAATCCTGCAGGCATCTTTTTTTATGGTAACAGCCAACAAACGAGCAGACGCGCCACCTGATGGTAAGTGATCATCGTCGCCCATGGACATCAGCAAGACCAAAGGTATCACTGATGCATTGTCGGCCA
>DWPT01006822.1:0-11201 GCA_018251895.1 Agathymus mariae mariae
ACCGCACAGTCACTTTTTTCATTACACATTACATCCCGGCAGGCTACACATCAAACTAGAACTTAATAACATTAACATATGCATTACGTGTGCAGATCGTAGCCGGCGGCGTGTCGGTGACGGCGGAGTGGTGCGCGGGCGTGACGCCGGCGGCGTGGGAGAGCGCATGGGGCGGCGCGGGCGGCGCGGCGCTGGCCACACTCTTGGCGCAGCTGTGCGCGTACGCACCCTGGTGGGGCGACCACCTTGCCGATGCCTTGCACGCCGCCATAGCGCATCACGACGCGCCGCCTCTGCCTATTGATAGGTTTGTATTTTGTCCAATTTTTGAGTTTAATTTAGAAACTTTAAAATTTATCCTTTTAATAAATGAATATAGAATGTATGCGTATATATATATTAATTCAGCTTAGGTTTAATAAATATTTAATACAAGTTATAATTCTTTGTTAGGCTATATTTTTAAACTAGTGAAAATCCTTTATTACAATTAGTGTACCATATGAACCTATAATAATAGTATATTGTTATGATGAATCCCAAACAGATGTCTGATAGCGGTGATGTACATGGCACGCAAGAGCATGTACGCGCACGGGCCGGGCGCGGGGGGCGTGGCACAGGCGTTCGCGGCGCGCTCGTTAGCACTGCTGCGCGACGCCAACGTGCAGCCGGCACTGTTAGCTGCTGTGCTCACGGTGCTGGCGTCCGTGCTGGACGCCGCGCTGCCCGTTATGCCGATGCCCTCGCATAGACACACCCGGTCAGTGAGCTTTCACTAATGTAGCGATAGGTGCTTTATAACTATCAAATTTTTTAAATTGTACATTCTAATCTAGTCACTGCTTTAACTTTAAGTGACAGAGAAGTCTCTGACAGTGAGGCTGCTTTTAAATCTATTTATTATTGTAGAGTACTGTTGCGCCTAAAATTTTGGTCCTGTTGCACCTTACAAAAATAAAAGACGAAAATCGATGTTGGATCGAATACATTGTTTATTTTTATCTTCTTTGAGTAAGTGTGTCAACTATTGACAGACGCAGTCTTGATATAAATCAATTTTTTTATTATAAATCTGACACAGATGGGACTGGGTGGTAGGCGGGCGTGCGAGCACAAGCGGCGCAGAGCCCGGCGGAGCGTCCCCGCGCACCACCGAGTGCAAGCTGCATCGCCGGAAATTGCACAAGAAGCTGCTCACTCAGATGCAGGAGCTGGACGCCGCGCGTCGAGGTGTGCAAGTGGCCATGGAGGAGCAACAGGTACATTCACTTGTATCGTGTACTGATTTCTGGTGGACGGATATATATAGTGATCCCGTTATCCCAGTAATAGATCCAGTGAAATTCCCGGCGCGATTTTTTTGTTATTCCTATTGTAACGGATTCTATGGGACAAAAAAAAACATTTTTTCATGCTACATGCAACACGGATTTACGGTAATATTATATATAACCTTCAACATTATGAATTACTTTATGTAAGGTGTTCTTATGATGGTTTGTCCATCACAACATTCAATCTAGAAGTTTTACTCAACAATCTTGATCACAGATAAAAAAAGAAAAACAATATAAAATCATAACTTTTTATTAAAAAAAGTTTTCGTCTAAAGATAAGCACAGTTGTACAGAGATTCCCTTTTAGCATCGAACTACAGAAATAAACATTTAACATGTAGAAATAAATTTATATCACAGCGGGTGCGCTTCAACCTGAAAACGCGCATGGCGATGGTCGGCAAACGCGCGGCGTCTCGCGGCGAGGCTGCGGGCGAACTGTGCGTGAGGCTCGTGCCCGGCCCTCTCGCGCAGCAGCTGGCGCACGCGCTCGGCACGCATCTGCTTGCCATCGATGGTGCCGTGCCGCAGGACGACATGCTTCTTTGTGCGAAGGTGAGGAAACCATAAATCAAATCTCTCATAGATTATTTGGCAGAATCGAAATAAATATTTCGTTAAATGTTGTGTCAAATATCGTAAGTTACTTTGTAAATACGCACTGTATAAGATGGTATAATCTTATCAATGTGCTAAACACATGGCACATACGAAAGAAACAAAAACTCTATGCTTATTTAACAAAGAAGTTGTGCATACAATTCTATGACGCTTATAGCATGCATCTCGTGCACCTAGCGATACATCATGTGGCAATGAACATTCGCTTCACATTAATTTTGAGCATGACATACCTTGAATGGATAGCAGATAAGCCTTTTTTGATACAAAGTTATATTATTTTACGTTTATCAAATTTGTAGATACTTTGAATATGGTGATGAAGTTTAATCTGTGCAGGTGGTAGGGCGGTTGTGCGCGATGTGGGGCGGTTCGACGCTGATGGACCCCGCCACCATCCTGGGGCTGGCGCGTCTCGCCGTCACTCTGCCGCCGTGGCCACGGCACGCTATCACTACCTTGCTGCAGGTAATGTTTGATAATGACAAAACATCCATTTTATTACTTCCATATCAACAATAACGGATAGTTTGTTCATTTTGGCACAAATTAACGAGGAGGTCCGTATTAGACTTGGGTAATTTCTTGAAATTTGAACTAGTATTCAGTAACTTGTTGTTGAAAATAGCACTAAGTTTGTGGTTTAGAAATATAAGTTCTTACGCTTATGTGACATGTATTCTTGCAAATTAACGGCCGAGTCTTTGTAGATGCACGATAAGCCTTTAAAAGAAGATTTTTGTCACAAGGGACCAAGCTAATGTATGTATTGAGGGCGAGAATGATTGTTTGAACGAAGTCACTCGAAGTTAAATAATTTTGATGCCATGTGGCACACTTTGCTTTTCAGCCCCCCAATGAGAAAAATAAATAGATATGGTTTTAGTAGTGACGAATTTTTATATTTACGTAACCAAATTACAAATGTATATTAATATCAGATACGTTTTCGCAATTTTGGAAGTTTATTGTAACTGTTTTGTTAGGAATACAAAATTTCGTTGAGACATTGGTCGATGATCATGTTGAGTTAATGGTGACTAAATAAAATTGTCTTTAATAGTTTGATAAAAGTAATAAAAACGAATAGGAAGGTCTCGCGAATTTTTTTTACTTGGTTAACCAACGCCGCGTCGGCAGGCGCGCTTTACTTATAACCGGCCAGGACGATATGGAAGCGAAGTGCGTTCAAACTTTTTCTTTTTTTTTACAATATGTAAGTAATTCAAGTTCGAAATTCAAAAGTCATTGTTATGATCCATGTTCTTTGCACTTATCGAGGAACTGATTTTATTTTTCGGGTAAGGTAACTTTTCATCGTTGCGCGGTTTGATCAGGATTTGGTGGAATTCGAGAACGGCGAGACGGTGTCGACGCCGAGTGAGGACTGGAGCGCAGCGGGCACGTCGCGTGTCATCCGCGTGGCGCACGACGAGCCCGGCGTCAGCAAGACCTCGCCGCGTACCAAGGGCACCGTTGCAGGTAATACGACAACCTACCATCATTACACTGACACCAGTACACTGACAATGACGTGAAGGATTGGGTTACACATCAGTTAAAAAGATCTCGTTTATGCTGTAAGATTAACTAATGTTGGTTCCATCAAAAGTTGGAAAATATTGCCGTTCCAGATAGTACTATGAAATAATGTTTTTCTGTTTCACTTTTATGCAAGCATAGGCTGCCAGTGGGCATGTGCAACAGTACTTGGCGATTTGTCTGTAACAACGGCTGAAATTGAACGAGAGTGTATCTGTTAATGACTCCAAATTCAAGGTAAAGTTACAACGTGCGGGTGACGTTTACGACTTGAGACACGACAGAGACGAGAATTGATGCTTGACATGGCGACGGATAGGTGAACTTAATAAATGTCATTTAATAGTTGCTGAGCCTAGCAATTTGAGTCGAGCCAAATGACCTCGAACTCACTGATAATACTCAGCTCACTTTGGAGTAAGATCATAATTGAGACCGCACATGTAGTTAGGTTAAAATATTCGGTAAGAAACACAAAAATTGTCACAGTTAAAATGTAATGTAATGATGTAAGTATAACATATAAGAAAAAAAAAAATACATTTGTATTGATATTAATCAGATGCAAATTACCTGTCAGTTTGATTTGTTATCTTGAGTTATTGCTCAAATTGCTTTGGACATAATTTTTTTGCATGAATGGTTTTGCAATTGAGAATACTATATAAGTCTCCCTGAAACTATTATGTAGTATTTATGTATTTTTCAAATAAATATAAGTATTTTTTAATATCGGACTTAAATAACTTTGATGCTTATTTCTTTGATGCTCATTTGATACTATAGTTTTTATATAATATGCCAACAGCGTACAAATTGTTTTTATATTTATATCATCAATATAAATTTTGTTTAAAATTTAAACATAAAATACATAATTAACTTTATATTTGTTTACATTCACTTTTGCATCACATATTCCATGTCTTCATTATTGATCTTTAAATTTACTAGTTTAATGATCATATTTTAATTTAACTTTACACGTCTACTGTTTTGTCTTTTCTAAAGTTTTCCTATAGTAATATTAATGTTGACAGTATACAAAAATATCTAATTAATAAAGTTCTGGTAAAGTAATATCAAGGATCTATACTCATTTTATGTGCAACATTGCTAACATTGCTAACATGTTGGAAATAATTATACTACTATATTATTTTATCATATCATTTCATCTTTGGGGGTTGTTCATATTTTTTTTCAACGGGCTTGCAATAACAGACAAACGCACACACATACATGATGGTCGATTCAAGTAACAAATTTGTTGTGATTACAGATGTGTTAGCAGATAGTTTTGGTCTGGCGAAGGGTAGCAACTCCACCAAGCCTAAATTAAACGCACCAGCCTCAAACGTGACAACAAGTAAGAACACGTTCGACACCCGTGCACACGTGCACACGTGGCTTTAACGCTCATCGCCGTCACCTAGTACACGTACATACATAGCTTCTGGTGAACACAACGACGAAATTGACATTCTGAATTATTATGAAACCGATGACGCATGTTGTTTATAACGTCAAAAACCGACAACCGCTTACACTGGCCACGTGACAGCAGGTGGGTATAGTGACGCCTCTCGTGCAAGTGAAACAGTGGTGCCGTAAATGACGTGAGTCGCGGAAAAAATACAGACGATCAACGTTTGTTAGATAGCTCTTATAGTTAACAGTCGATATGCATGCAAAACATCCAAAATAATAGTGGTAGCCAGTTAAGCAGGACAAGAACCTTGACGTCATGTAATTCATTTCGAGGGAGAGATACAGATAATTTCTCTTGTTCTCTTAAATCTTTTATTATGATGTTCGTAATACAATAGTCATAATGTTTATACGATTATTCATTAAAAACCAGCAATACTTAATACAATAATAGACCCTATATATGGTGCAATAATACTAATTGTCTATGAAATACCACATTACTACGTTACAATGCAGCTTGTCTGTCTGCTTGCTTTGTTGCCCTTACAAAAGCTTTGTACCAAAATCACTGCTAGACACACTGTAATGTTGTTGAAATACAAATTAGCACAAGTTTAAGGTGAATGCACAATTTGGATATTTGTATCACAACTAACAATAAATTTAGGTATTATCTTAATGGTGTTTTAATGAGACAAGTTTCATTGGCAAGTGGATTACGGTCCTCCATAAATACGATATAGATCTCATTATCATGCATATCCGATATTTTTCTTTTTAGTTTTCCATACATCAATGGCAGAAACGAAATCAGTAAGTTGATGATGTTTCTGGGTTTAATGTGAAATAAAGTGGAATTGTACGGTATTGAGATCCAATGTCGTCGTTGTATGAAAAACCGAAGAAATATCCATGTACATGAATTTCATTGCATTGTTTTATTTAATTTTTATATACTTTAATTTACATTGAGTGCTTCCATGCTGAATACAATACAGATACATCGAGTAAGTATTGTTGAAGTTGAGTTTGATTGACAACGTGTTGTGGAGTGTTAAAGCAACAATTTCCCACTGTTATCACAGTCACTATCAGTTTAAAAATCCGGTAATGATGCGGAACTCAACTTTGACAATACCTACTGATGTTCACTGTGTGGCACAATTGTACTTACCCTATAATGACATGCTATTGATCGTAAGCAAAGTTGCAATACTATACTAAGTTATCAAGAGTGCAAATTATTAACAATTGATTAAATATTTGTTATTACTAGCATAATTGCCACAGCTGCAAAAATTGCATATGCTTTATAATTTATAAAAAAAAAGTCGAACATTATCTCGCGCACAGTTTATATGAAGATTTTTATTTAATCGTTTACAGTTTGGAAACTAATCGAACAACAGTTGCGCATAAATTTGAGCTTCTTAATTTGAACTTTATTATACCCAGTGAAGTGGTACGAAGGATGGGCTTAATTTTCTCCCAGCCAACCTTTAGGAGAACAACATCAACGAAGGTGGTTGGTGAATGCCTGAGAGTATTAAAATGTTGTAGTGACTTCTTTGCACCAAATGAAGTGCACACACTAAAATCACTCTTCAGATGATCTACTGAGTAATAAAAAGTGGCTTTCTTGTATTTCTTGAGAAAATTGTGAATGCGTTTTTTTTTATAATCGCTAAGAAAATCTGATATATAAGTAATATCATATTTGTTTTCTATTTTAGACGCCATAAAAGATGTCGACTTCCATTTGGGCAACGTGGCGGAGTCGGACGACTCCGAGCCGGACGATAAGCTGGAATACTTCCTCGATGCCGTCAAAAAAGAAATCAGGTCTAAGCCAGCCGTGCAGTATGACACCAACACTGGACAAGGGTAAGTTAATCTATTCACCTTTTCCTAATAAGCTAATTTTGTGTCCATCACTAATATTATAAATACTGCATGTAGGGAAAATCTGTCAGGTGTCTTTTGGAAAACTGTAATAATCGAAATTGGTTGATCATTCGTTTATAATTGAATATAAATATTTTCTTATATAATATAATAACATTACACTGGTCATGTCCTAATATATCTGAATTTATTTCATGCTCACTTTGTCATTAAAAGAACGGAGTCTTCGTTGTAAGTTGAAATTGCGTTTATTGTAATGTTTTTTAATTATTGAATTTTTTGTCTTTTGCTTCCAATAACTTTGATATTCCTCTATTTATTGATATTAGAGGATCTAGATTAGACCCTGTGAGTAAATGTTGCTTAAAAAAATGCTAACTTTCACGAATATAATGCGCAGCAATATATCGTCGTGCGTGGACGCGCGGCTGGAGAGCGGGGCGGCGGCTGCGAGCGAGGCGGCAGCGCGACGGGTCGTCGTGAATACGGGCGCGGCGCTGCCGCTAGCGTTGCGGGCGCCGTGCATCCGGCCGCCGATACAAGCGCGCTCGCCACCGCGTTACGAGGAGCCAACGCACGCGTCCGCGGCGGCCGCTGCGTCCACCGCCCCCCCCGGACCGTCGGGCCAACAGTCGTGTCCTATCGCGCGTCCACCGCCGCCCCTCGCGCACACGCTCTACGACGTGTTTAGACATCTGGCGCTTGAATTTAAAAATCAGGTTTGTTGTTAGTTTTTCGGTGTATTATTATTCATTTCGTAATTAATTTAAACTGAGTACTTGTTTAGTATTCAATATGTACTTCGATGTATTACTTCGATGATTGACGAGCGATTGTTCTGTTTCTGTCGTTCGCATGAGTAAACAATGTTGTTCGATCGAATGTATTCTGGTGACATAAGAACTTTCAAGTTGGGAAACAATTTTTCCTCAAATCCGCATAGAAGAACTTGGATTACTTCCCAGGTCCCCTTTACGAAGAGACTACTGCGTATAACACAATAAGCCTGCATCGGGTCGAAGCCAATACAATATTGTAGTGCAACACTGTTTTCAGTTGGACTGCACATTCATGGAAAATGTGGTATCGCTGTGGCTGACGCTAAACGGATCGGCTTGGAGCGGCGGCGGCGCCTGGGCGCTGGCGGCGTTGGCCGTGCCCGCGGACGCGCCGCGCGTGCGCCTCTCCTCCGACACCGTGTCCGCCCTGCTCTACTCTCTTTCCAAGTACGTATTTAATTCATGCCCAGTAGCTAAGTATCTTTCTGAAATATTTAATTTTACACATGTAAAAACATGTAAAAAAAATATGCAGTGTCGTGAGTATCGTTAGTTTAATATTGTATGTTCAAAATATAAAGATCATATTTTGATACTATCCCTACTATATTAAAGCTACATGAATAGTTTTTTGATATACAAATAAAATATAAGCCCAGTAAATCTAAGGACTTGGGACTGTGGTGTTAAAATTTGGTATAGAATAGTTGAAATAAATCATTTTTAATGACTTGAATAAAAAATATCAGTATGGTTAGTAAATGTTAACATCACGTTATAATGTATTTGTAATTGGTTACAGCCTTGATAACATCTCACTAAGGTGCTGGGTGCTGTCAATGCAAGCATTAGCCTGGATCGCCAGCTTGCCGTTATTGGTTAGTATGAACAATCTTGTTCTAGGTATACTATGTGCTATGTACAGCAGATAAATATGTTTTAAAAGCACTTGTCGTTCTTTTCACAGCAAGAGGGCAGTACTCAGACAATGGGACGCGTTATTCTTGAGTGCGAACATTTCGTAACGGCGCTAGTAAAATTCGTAGCCATCGACGTCAGCGCGGACGGTTCGGTGGTTGCATCGGAACCTTATCTTGTAAGCAAACTAAAGTGCAGAAAAATGCTTAATTTTTTTTAATGCGTTATTAAATTCGAAATAATTTGTTTTACACGTTTGTAAAATCGTACTTATTGCTGTTACTAAGGAGTTGTTCCATAATTAAATTAATTATGTGAGCATCGTAGATGAATGAATGCGTTGGTTTATAGGGCGGTAGCAGCATCGGCGGTGGGGCTGGGGCCACGGCTGCCCTTCAGTCGGTCCTGTCGCGAGTGGTGATGGCTCGAGGCGCTGCGGGGGCTCTGACGTCGTTGCGCGCGCTGGTCCTGCTTTGGCGCTCCCCATGGTCGCACTCGCACGCCAACTCCGCCATGGATCTCCACGCCACCCTGCTCCGAGCGGCGCACTCATTGCTACCGGCCTTAGCACCTAAACACCTTTATCACGCTATGCCTCTGATCGACGCAGTTGGTGAGTTAAATAACTTATATAATTCTCTCTTTTCTCCTGTGCATGGATTTTGATAAAAATCCTCTCGTTAGGAGTTTGGCCAATATTGGGGTAACCCCTAGGCCATTCTAATACTCCCCTAAGCCCATGCTGGCAGAACGGTGTAGTAAGAAGCGACGGAAGCCAGCCTGCTTGGTGGTAGGGCTTTGTGTAAGGATTATATTATTGATATTAATGTTATATCAATTCCGTATAGTTCCGTGTAGCCTGTCTGGTCAGCTACCACCCTCCGGCTTGAGTCAGCCGCCAAACGACTCGTCGTGTTTCGGCTTTCTGCTCATTTGACAATCAATAAGGATAGTTTTTCCGATTAATTTAATACATAGATTACATTTTTTCCCGTGTAGCTACTGCTAGCTCATGGTGGGTGCGCAGTGCGTGTGGCGCACGCGCCGACGGCGCTGGCGAGGCGCGGCTGTCGGGGCTGATCGCGGACGTGTTGGCCGGCGGCGGGCGACGTGCACCGCTCCGGCGCGCCGTGCTGGCGCAGCTACTGCACTATTGTCGCAAGCTACTCGCCGTCCCGCTGCCTGCTGCGATGCACCATCGACACCATGCCGGCGCCGTTAGTACCTTCGGCCTTTCGATTTGTTCTATTATTATTATTATTATAATATTAGACTCGTACTGGTCGAGTAAAACATTGTCGAATATCCGAAGTAAGAGAGAGAGCAAGTGTATATGCGAAGAGAATAGTAAATGTATGTACGCATCGGTTCTCATTTATAATAACATGTATAAGATTGAGTAACCATAAGATTCGTTCATTTTTTTCCAAATATATTTACTAATCTTGAAACAAAATTGCCATTGGTTAAATTCACAAATGTTGTTTAACAATGATTCAGTTATGAGTATAACAACTTAACGTTTATAAACAAATGTGCAAGCAAATGGTGATATTAGAACTAGTGTATAATATTCTGTGTTTATGGTTATAACAGTCTGCGTCGAGTCCGCCATCGGCGTCGTCTTCAGCCGGCAGTCCGGTCGCGCCCGGCTCGGTGGGAAGCCCCCCGGCGGCACAAACCGACGAGAGCAAGGCGCAGGCCGGCCAGCAGGCACAACCGCAGGACGCGTCCGACGCCACTAACGTGGAGGACGAGCGCAAGCAGCAGACGCCGCGCCCGCCCACCATGGCTGATACTGGTAACTGATGTTATGATTCTTTTATATTTTTTTTATTATTTTTTATCGTGGCTTGATTTTGGTATCTATTATAATGAATAAATTAACTTTAATTGAATAAAAAAAATTACAATTTGATTTATGAATTATAATTGATAGAAAAATTACTGCAATGCCTTTGACATTAACTTACGGGTCACCGCAGGGCTCACCGGTTTCGGATGTTCTTCTGCCGCCCAAAGATCTAAACCATGCTTTAATAACGACTGCTCTCTGCCAATAATAACCCTTAGCTGCATTGAAGCCCTGAAGACCAGTAACGGTCACCCAACCATCTGCTGACCGGTTTGGAAGTCGCTTAACCCGTTCGATCACTTTACACAGGAGTCGTCGCAGTACGAGCGCTTCATAATTATACAAGATCAATTAGAAATAAAAAATCATATTTTTTTTAATAACTCCTATCGCAACACCTGTCAAACCGCGACCATTTCTTAAAGATATTGACTACTCTTAAACTTCTTACATCACTCATCTTACTTAGTAGTTTTAAATGGCCTTTAATCATAGATTTTAAATTTAATAACAACAGTTTTACGCGATATTAACAAATTAAACTAGCTCGCCAGTGTGTTTCATGTATATAAAAACTGTTCATAATAATACCAACAACAATAATACTTATTACTTCCTCAGTGCTCCAACAAACCACAGTTATGCAGAAATTTTACAAGACCTTGTCCTTGTGCGACGGAATGAACACCTTGCTTCTAAATGCTGGTATGTATAATTAATTAATATTATTATTATATTATTTGTTTGGTTATTAATATATTATTAAAATAACTCCAAAAATAGTTTTATAATTGCTGGTATGTTTCC
>DWPT01006823.1:0-11200 GCA_018251895.1 Agathymus mariae mariae
ACAAGAATCCTTTGAGTTTATGTCATGTATTTTGTCAATTTTCTGAGAGTCTTTAAAGTGACTCTCCGAAAAATCGTGTTCTTTTTTTAATATATCAATGCTTGACTACACTCCCACCGAATGGTAAGTGGCGATGTAGCTTTAGATGGTAAAACGCATTAACTTAGAAATTTTAATTTCAACATCCCTCAACTCAGAAAGTTGTTATGTTTATTTTGATTTATGTGTGTATGTATAGATGTTTGTAACTATTGAATATCTTTTAAACGAATCGATCGATTAAAGTGTATTTTATGTATTATACTGTATATAACAAATAAAAAATATATCAGCCGAAGCAGGTAGATATTGGTTATAAGATATATACCAGATATTGGTTGTAAATCAAACTATTTCGAGTTACCAGGGCACAAATGAATCTGTGTTAATAAAGTAATTACGTGTTCCGGGCCTTTGAAATAATGTTTACTCTTTCCTCTTGATCAGCAACATGTCATTAATGATATTGATTTTACTGCAGGCGGTGGTAACACCACGTGGTCTGTCTGTTTGTTAATCGGATATTGGCATAGAAATGTACGACATTGAGAAGACTGTATTTTGTATAAACAAACAGATAGCACCGTTTGTTAATGACCTTAATAAACATCACTGCGATATCCAAATATTGTTAGTATTTCAAACAACTTATTGTTACTTCTTACGTAATTTATTTTTTTAAATACTTTATATAACATTCCGAAACGTAGCTCGTTAACACCAGGAATAACCTGAAAGAGCAGCATCAACACTGATTGATGGGCATACGAGCAGATCGAACGCGATTGTTAGTTGTCGGAGTGTTTAACTAACAGTTACGATTCAAAACAAAATTGGTTTTTGATTGATGGACTAATAATATAAACCAACGAGCTGTCGTGAAGACACACATCTGCGACATCACATTAAGTAATTCCATCACGCACTACATTGTACCTCGTGTAATTGAAGTACAGTGTACTGTAATGTTTCACCTGATATAATTTTTAAACCTATCTCTGTCTGGTCTACTTATAGATAAAATGTTACATATAAGTAATTGTAAGTAAAGGTATGTTTATGATTTAAAACAATTTATATATTTAATTCAATAACTACATTCTTCGTTTTCTCCTTTAAAACAATTATGTAGGTTTATTTTTCGATGCAATAATTATATACAATAAAGTTCGACCTCTTAAAAACTCAGAAAATTAATGATTAAATGAATAATACATAAATGAAAACCGATTATTATAAACTGAACAGTTGTTATGTAAATTTAGAAGCGATATAATCAAAGAAAGGTAATTCAGTCCCAGCAGCGTGATAGCGTGGTGTTCTAACAGTGAATCTTCCTCAATAGGCTCGAGTTTAAATTTTGCACGCACTTGAAATTTATTTTAGTTGTATGCGTATTACAAATTCATTATCACTTCATTCGGTGCAGAAAAGCAATATGAAGAAACTTGCAATTCTAGAGTTGTTCATGATGATTTGTGTCCTCGATAGTGTGTGAAGTCTGACAATTCGTAATTGGCCAGTATAGTGGCTTATTGTTGTACTTTTTGAGAGGGAACCCGAGCTCTACAGTGGGATTCGTCTTGCTAAGGAGGAGGGAATTTTGGGTTATGACGTTGCTAATGAGTCCAATAAAAAATATATTTTTTTAAGCATACAGAATTAATAAATGGTAATACAAATCAGCTGATGTTACGTAACTTCCGTAACCCATTTATATTTTTAATTAATCTCAAATCTCATTTATATCGGTCACAGATGTATATAGATGGTTAGGTATGATTACTTTTTTAGGCTTAAATAAAACGTCTATTTAGGAAACACCTTAGTAAACCTCGCTCTTATCGAAGAACAAGTTTTCAAGATGTAGTGGTCGTTTTGCCTCAGATGAACCAAACTGAATGCAACAATTATTTTAACATAATATTAAAATGCAGTAAAAAATGCTATTCGGAATATACAGGGATTTGCGTGCTTCCATACTGTACTGTTAAAGATCAACAGAATGTTATATTTATTAGATTACTTTATATTATATTTAATAAATCTAAATCTTATGAATTCACTCGCGTTTCTATCTGTATCTGTATGTCTGTGTTTGACTGAACCGGTTTTCTGCGATACTACTGCATGACAACATTCACATTTGGTACACATCATTATGGAGCTAGATGACTCAATCTCGGACGTCTACTGGAAGTAGAGTTTATGTATTAAATAAAAACACATTATTTTAAAAATATATTACCATAAATGTTCGAAATTTATAGAAATAGCAATCCCTTATCGATAAATGCTGAAAAAACTTAGAATACAATTTTGAAAAACAGACAAGAAAGGTTAGTTGTTAACGGATTAAAATTCTATGTTTTAAAATTTTATAAAAACTGAAAATATCAGTCTATTTGTTTGCTAGTAAAGATGTATCTGCGTTTCTGTACTAAAAGATGCTATAAAATGACCACGTACAGATTCGGCGCAGCGCGTATTCGCGGATCTCGTACAGGATGTGTTTATTTTCAAGATTAAATCTTTTACGTTTAACGATTATTTCCGGGCAGAGATCATAGAAAACGGCACCGACCAACTACGCCCTGCCTCGCTGCTCTATCACGTACGTTTAATATTATAAGCTATTAGGCGCCTCGCCGGCCCTCCATTACTGTGTCCATATCATAATACGGAATTGTCTGTTGAGCGTTTAGATTTTATACTTTTTACTCTCGCCGAGTATAAAACAAAAAGGCGGGACCGTCGGCGCCGGGCATTGTTCTCTGCGACCATTCGTCGCACTTCATGCTATTCACATTCAAATTAAATGGCTTGTGTACAAAATTAATTTGTCTTTTGTCTTAGCTCGGCCGGTCCCAACTGACATGTCGCGCCGCAGCGGGGCGCTCGCTCGCCTGCACTACATTCTGTCTGTCCGTTCCTGCCTATTCCGTATAATAATTTTAGGGGCCATACAATAATTATACTGTAGCGAATAAATAATCACGACTTGACCAAGTTTCAAAGAGTACTAGGTACACGACTGCAATTAGATCAATAAATCGATGTTTGTTGGTTATTGCAATCAATTCGGGCGATTAAAATTTATATTCAGTAATACAAATACTCAATTCATATAACCTAACTCATATAAAATTGTAAGATTATTATGACCGTTAGAAAAAAATATTTTTGGTTCATTATCAGCTATTAAGTTTTCCATATGTTATAAACAATGAGTAAAAGTATCTTCCAAATGACAAGCGTGACGGACGCGCGTGCCGTCCCAAAACCAAATCTTTAGTTACGTGTCATTAAAAACTCAAACATCGTCGACTAACAAATCACCGCTTGTCTTCGACGCGACTATGAATCACTGTAAACGTCAATTAAGCTATTATTAACAGAATAAAAATTAATAAAACACATCATATTTTTTTACGTTGGTAGAAATTAAAACGATAGTGAATCACCGCCACACCCCTGACGACTCACTCATGGCAGAGATTTTAATCTCGATATCTCACCATGATGCTAACAAAGCAACCATGACTATGAACATTCGCAAAGCACATAACGAAGGTGAAGCTCGCATAACACTATACAATGTTTATGACAACAGCGACATGCAGTCATCCTACGATATCTACCGAAGTGTTTCTTGGAGCTTAATTAATATTCAGTGACTAGGCAAAATATGGTTGACCGCTAATTTAAATCAATTGTTCTATTCAGAATATTGTTTAGATGTGTTAAAACCATATCTCCTAACATTTTAAAATGAATTATGGTGCTTTCCCCGTGCAATGAAAGATAAAGATAGATAAGATTAAGAAAATACGCCAAGCTTTGTAAATAATTACTATGAATAACGGTAAAAATATTTATTTGATATATAGGTAAACTTTAAGACCTGATATTATCTCATAAGCCAACAATAAATGAATTCTACGCCATAAATCATAAGAAGCCTTATATTTAATTAACAATGCACCTTACAACATAAAGCAGTCGATTTTTATTTGATGTATTTTTCTGAAATATTAATGACTTAATTGACCTGAACCTCTTTAAAGTAATGTGAACACATTTTACTAGTATAATTATTTATTTTAATAGTCTCCAGTTATAAACTCATTTTAAATCAATTAATTTTCTTTAATTCCAGATAGGGTTGTCCACTAATGCCAGTTCCGATACGTATCTATGCGTGCACATGAGCGAGCGACGAATTCGCGGGTAATTAAATTTTAACGCATGCCCGCTGCCCGTGCGGCGCGATGTCGCCAGAGCGTCCGATATCACCGGCCCATGTTAATTGTGAGTCGATGACAGCTCCAATACCGGATTAATATTCCTAACACGACCAGTGTCGTAATTTGAGCGCGATGCTGGTTATTTAATTAACTATAATACTTTTACTACCTATTTTTGAGAATTTATCATTATTAGTAGCTTTTTCATTAATATCGCTTTTTCATCGTCATAAAATAAACTCCAATTCGTGATTCGATCTGATGCATTAACGTTAATATAAAATAAAACACGCCAGGTGCCACTACAACTTAAAAAGGTACATAAACAAATCCCATATACAGACGCGATTGTCCTGTTGGTGAGAAGTAGTGAGCCCGTAAGGACATTTCTCAGAATGTCGAGGTAGACAGTAAAAGACTCACATCGACTTTACCTGGGCATCGAACGGCACTTGAAACCTGTCTCGATCAATCCACCTCTTGTTGCTCGTGTTATATAAAAACGTCTCTTAAAATACCAACCGAATGAGTCTGCTGACACTTGTCATTCCGGTCCTCAATCCTTTATATTTGTCTTTGAAATGTGATGACAGTGGTACAAATTACGACTACAAATCTGTGTGTCGTTCATAACGCGCTATCTGGCCCAGGTGATGGATGCGCACTCGACGCTTCCTCGCCTCGATTCATTGCCTCGTAATTAATAAGAGCGGTCCGGACTATGGGAATCACTGTCACCCGATGTCTCTTCCCGCTTCGTGAAGTAATACAGAATATTGTCCTGTCAAAGACTAATTGCTTATCACGAGAATCGTGACGGCAGCCATGATAAACAATGATAACTAGACAGATGCAAAAAACAACATGAAATTTAATTAACTGTTTTAGTATAAACTTATAGAATTAGTCAGAGATTTTTGAATATACACATAAAAATCGATAAACACAAGAAATCAAACATTAGTGTTTTCAAAATCATTCGAAGACTTTTTTGGGCAAGTTTTCCGATGGTTGCAAAACTAAACTGTACCCTTGTATATAGATTGAATATAACAGCGTTTTGACAAAAATTACAACAGATGACAACCTCAAGGCAAAATCGTAGATCAGTTCAAAAATAAGTATGACATGCATGGACAACCGAATACACTTTCAAGACCAAAATTCCCATACGAACAAGAGTTTCCCATGGATGATTTGCATTCGGTGCAAGGAATACTTCTGAGCTGCAAACATAATTGTTCGCATAAACCTAAGATAACGAGTGAATCGTAAAACTCTCGTAGTAAATAATTTCTCGTTGCAGCGCACAGCGTGGACGCGTGCTATTGTTGTGCGCAGTTTACCGCCGCCTCAATCGTGAACTATTTCGTGCAACGGGCATGTCCAATCGCTAACGAGCCGACGCGACGCAAATGAATAACCACCTCATGCATAGACTAAGTGATTCCCTTCTATGTAGGTACTGCAGATGTAGTAACTTTCTCTACGTTGTGCATCCTTCTCTAGACATGTTGCCAAGATATAATAAAATCTATCGCCAATATTGAATTTATGGAATAGCAACTAGAAATCTCTAAATAGTAAATCAGATCAAAACTTAATAAGACTGACTCTTTTGCCCTACGGTGGGAAAGTTTTAACCCAAAAGTTCCATGAGAACTAAGAAGTGATTCAAAAAGCTGAACCGGTGTGAGAAGCTATCTTAACTATACACTTTGGGAAATAAAAATATTCAATTACTAAATAATACTTTTACAGTCTAGGATTAAACAGAAAATAATAATACCTTAAACAGCACTAATTCAAAATCAACATAGAATTCTCGTGTCAGTTTATATACTGTAATTTGTTGGGTAACATTGGAATAAAATATATTCATCTTAAAGGATTCACTGTCATCGTAAAAAAATTTGTTGGATTGATTTAACAGTTCCAGAATCTATTCTAAATTAAGAACCAGGTGAAACCATAAGTAAAGATAAACTAAAATTAAAACATTGTGTTTCAATATATTATCAAGACGTGGTCAAGTTGAAACTAAGGTGACGAGAAAACAGTCTTGACAGCCAACTTTTGACGGTCACAAATGACAAATAAGCCACTCAATTTTAGAGTTTATTTTGGCTTTTTTACGTTCTTAAGATGGGACCCAAGAACGTAAACGAGACGGACTTACTCACTCACTCACTCACAGACGCACTGAACTCGACACTGTTTTCTATTGTCGTAAACTGGTAACTACTGGATATCACGCTTCAGTTAATTAAAACCCATTTTTTCTTTCAAATTTTTTGAGATGTTTTTGATTTCTTTGGAAGTGGTATTTACTGACTTTAAACCAAGATCGCCTGTAGGCTATACAACTTAATCCACGGATTTATACTAATTACAATTATATTCTCTGTCACGGAGGATTTCATCCAGTCGTTCAATCTTATTGCTTTGATATTCGTTCGTTTTGTTTGACCAATAGCTTTAACAGATAAAATCTACTTTATAAACCCCTAGCCGTAGTATGGAATTATATCATTAGTCGAAAATAGATAATCTCCAAAGATTCAAACAAATCGTAACCTCCAAAGACGCATACAATTCACAACAATACAATGCCTACTTCCGCTGCTGGAATACTTAGTCTCAGCTACAGACGCAGGCTTGAAGAGCAGGAATTAACCGCACTTATCCCACCTAATGGATCGGCGCACGTGTGCGTATATGACTGTGTGCGTCTCTACAAGCCTGCGTGTGCGCACAGACCATTGTGTTGCCAGATATCAAGCCTAACTGGACAGACGCTCAATGTCCTTTCCTATTTTTAGAACGGCGAAATATTAATAATTCGCAGAATCTCACAAAATAAATTTGCTAAATTAGCGAACAAGCTGGATAAGTTGATACATAATTTTTTACTTGACCAGACACTTGTTCTTGACCTACTAATGTCAAGAACAAGCCTGGGCATCAGTGGCACATTAGCTTGTTTGCGCGGTATAATCATAAAAATAGAAAACAAACTGAGTTAAGCAATACAAAGTACAGATACGGTAATATATCAGTGATGAAAATATGTGGAGATCGTGATAATAACACTAACAATATATTTCACTTCAAATTGTCAGTAATTTCAATGTTTGTAAAATTCATCTGTAATAACAAATGTTTTGTCACTACTTTATCATCGAGCCATTGGCGATGCCAAAACCACGCTGGCAATTAGCCAAAACACAATCACAAAATACGACATTCAATGTCGTCCAAGTGACAAACAAGCTTAATTGTCGATCCATGGACCCAATATTATTTGTGATTTATGGTGTGTGAAGAATTAATCGTAAGGTATTTATTAAAAACAATGAATTAATGACAAGATTATATGGAATAAATTCATAAATTTAACTGTTAACTGTCAGAGAGAAAAATTGATAACATAATATTGATATTACATTTGTTGAATGACATGAGTCGAAGCCAATAATATTAGTTTACAGTTTTATGTGAGCAGAAAAATATCTGGTGGTTAGTGGTGATCCACTAACCCACTAGTGAGTGGTAGTAGTGGCCATCGGGATCACTTGTATAACCAAGAACCCATCGACTCGTTGCTAGACCAGAAAGAAAAGATGAATTCGCTTATTAACTGACTCTGCAACATTAAAATATAATGAAAGCGATGAAAATCATAAAACTCTTCAGGGCCTATATTAATAAAGATAAATTAAAAACAAAAAATAATATATAAGTAAAAGTTCACTCGAGCACCAACTATCGTAGTAACAATATTTATGGACACGTGTATAAGAAGTTTCCCATACGGAATGCCCATTCCCATTCGCCCCCGGGCGCGAGCCGTATGCCCGTCATTGGCTTAACGTACGCTTTGTTTAGCCAACAATTATCCTCACTAGCAATCAACGTCTCAGACAACAGATAATCAAAAACTTCATGCCCGTTCAATATATTTCGTTTTTAAAGTATGTTCATTTTAATAGGCATTTTATACTTTCGTGTTTTCACACTATTAGCCTTAAAGTAAGATTAACATTTCAATTGACGTATTTTCATAAGCTAACATGTAAGTAGTCTAGTAGTGTCTAGTCTCCTCGAACTGGTATTTTTGGACCCTCAGCTCTATTATTTTAATATTGTTGCTACTGGGAACTGAGGCAAGACATCTCGTGGCAATAACTAGCATTGTTACGTTCTCCATTCAAACTGATGCTGCTTCAGGTCAGAAAAATTTATATGCGGTATCTTGCAGTTGAACTGTAAATACTTATAGTGTACAACACAACCCAAATTGACCATAGTACCCATTATACCAAAACTTATATAAAGTGTTTCTATATAAAGTATGTGTAATATAGATGTTTATGTTGCTATTTCATATATATGTGCGTAGGTCATTTTGTTACAAAACCTTCACATGGTAACGTAACGGGTGACTTTATAGGCTAACTGGCCTACGAGACCTCATCACACTTGCCCGCTTTATTGTCTATAAAGCTTTCACTTCCTTTACTGCAACGATCCGACAATTCAGCTGATTCTTATTACAAAAATACTTCAGTACATCCGCGCCGTGAGCCGTTTGTGCGACACACAATAGGAATTATATCGTATTTCCATTCCCACATCGATTTATCGGATTTGTATTAAATCAGATACAATTTTCTAAGCAGTGCTTCAATAAATTGTAATTCAAAAAATACTACAAAAGAATAGGCCATTTACGACATCGCACTCCATTCACAGGCTAATAGTAAAGTAATACGGTGTGATGCCGACGAAACATATATTACTAACAAAGACATGTAAAATTTCTCAAACGTCAGATTTATAAGGCAATCTTCGTCTAAAGTGTCGGTATTTCAGCCTCCGCGAGCGCTTGGTTGTGAGAACACGTGCGTGAAACCGAATCGCCTACAAAAGATTAAGAGGTGGTAATTTGACGTTGATTTAGGAAGAACCAGCTCGCTTTCATCGGACGGATTGTCTTACCTCGAGTGACTGTGTCGTTTTGTCTATTCCCCGAGAGTATTATCCGAGGCTTATTTAAAAGCGTAATACATTACGGTCAGCATTAAAACGGAGTTATCTATACTTTTGTATAGTTTTTCATTTACACTGGCCAACATATTAAGAAGAAAAAGATAATTTCTTGACGAGTACTGATGAAGGACCGCTATGTACGGGAAGTATCTGGAGTGATAATATTGTAACAAAACGATGATAAATGATAAATTTTAGATACTGTGTTTTTTAAAACATGATCTCGTTAGTGCTGCGATTAGAACATCCATCCAAAAAAATCTCTTGTTTTCTGTTTTGATTATATCTATTTTAATTATGCTGAAGTATATAAAGCTGAAGATTTTGTATTTTAAACATTAAACGCTGCAAGACATATTGAAATATGTAGGAGGCGCAGGTTATCAACACTTACTATCAAAATCACAAACCAAAATATGTATTGGGGATTTAAAACGCGGTGCTAAGTTTAAAAATCTCTTTAGTTTATAAATCTTCGTGCAAGCTTATCGAATATTACTCGCAGTCTATTGTATAACCCTTTGTATACCCTTTCTGTGACTTTGGTACTTTTGTGATATAATAATGCGAAATAATAAAATATAAGAGAAGAGTTTTCTCGTTTTGTTTATCTATATATCTCCTGTTATCGTTCTACTAATCTCCATGCTTCTGTCATCGGCTGAACTCCAACTTTGGCGAAATCTTGAAACACTTTTACAATGAAACCATCTGCTTGCACCAAAAGTGACTAGCCTCCTTAAAAATCATGAACATAACTTCCTGAATTCCTCAGGATAAGAAAACCCTTAAATTTGAATTGGCATTATGTCCACCGCTAAGAAAGAGATATACGTAACGTCTTCGCGAATATTATACTGACCTAAGGAAAACTACCACGCGTTGTTAATTACTTAGAATTTTTTTTCCGAGATGAAGGTTATTATGAATGGGTAAAGCTGCGCGTGCGCGCAGTGCAGCCGTGCGGCAGCGGGCGCGGGCGCGGTGCAGGCGCTGATGTCATCGGCTTAACTTAAATGTTATTTTCCGTCGTTCGCTCGCGTGGGTGCGGCACTGGCTTTCGGCTGCGGCCATACTAAACCCTTTGATACCTTAGTTTTGTTAAAATTTGATTAGTGAAACAATAAACAAGCGTCAAATTGACAATTGCCAAATGGACAATTAAAGTAAACAGATCCCCGTATCACTGGCTTAATTAAACGTTAATTAAACTCCTCGGGGGTTGCTTGCTGCTTCTTCTTCAAGGAGCACTCACGGTAGGGGTTTGTTGAAGCAATGGCGTAGTTTGACGTTCGAGAAGTGTTTGTAAAAACCAACTTCGAATAAATATTTTTTTCATATCATTCCAGTGATTAGCCTACGAAGATTATGTTTGATAGTATGTAGTGGTATTAAAATTATAATTAACAGAAAAAAGAAATCATAGGAGTATCACGTGAATATACTAGATATAGTTCAACAAGTGCTGCAGTAAAAATAATATAAGCGCCAATGTGAATACGGTACAAGTCTAAGTTATGAATGGAATAACGTTTTGCAAGAGCGGATGTTGCGAGTTTGCTTGTGTCGAATTAGGTTTAGGGCCTTATGGAGCTTGATGAATGAACTACTGCTCCCGCCCCGCCCTCCGCACTGCCTCCTCCGCACCTGTATTGACAGAAAGTGCATTGAATTTTGAAGAAAACGTTTGTAACAACATTACATAAAACTGTACTTAAATCTCTAAGTCTTGCGAAAACACAAAATAGCTAGTTAGCAAATACTGTGAACAATCTGTTAAATATAACAAGGGAACGTAATAAATTATGACAGTAGTAATATATAGTATGAATATCTAGTATCAATATCATGTATTATCGTGC
>DWPT01006824.1:0-11200 GCA_018251895.1 Agathymus mariae mariae
AAGCCAGACGCATTCAGAAACTCAAAACTATAAAAATGGTTCCTGAATGGAAACGCACACATTAAAAATGCTCAGTATATTTTTTCGGAGTAAGAATTAGTTACTAAAGAGTGATTTGTGTGCTTCCAAACTTTTACTCTTATATACATAGCAGCTGAAAATGTTAATGTAAGTGAGTCATACAGGGTTTTGCAATAAAGCCATTACTTATACAGACTGGAATTTTATTTGCAATGCCAAAAATGACACTCAGTTCAGTGCAACTTGTTCATCGGGGGATTTCACCCAGCCAATGATGATCAGATAATTTCGGCGGGTTGATCAAATTTTTATTAGACAACTGATAATATTTAACTAAACGGGCAGAATATACACTTTTAATCTTAATTATGCGATTTATTTATTTTGTATGACCCAAAATTAACAATAGAATACAGACGGACTTCAACCTTCAGGCAAAATTGAGAAGCGGCGAAGGCGGTGCATAAGATTAGAATAATAAATATATAAATACTGTTTTTAAATAAATAACATATACAAAAATAATATAATAATATAGTATAAATAAATGTATATATCGGTGATTGAAGGTTAGAAATGTCTAATATAAAAAATGGCGAACTCCTGCAAATAACATAGTTATTTTAATCATAGACAAACGAAAACCAAACTATAGCTATGCAATTTATTTATTTGTTATTTTTATTGAAACCATGCAGATTATTATTTCATTCGTAGAGTTTCTTTATTGAGGAATCATCATACCTGCAAATACAATGTATCATCATGAATTGCGAGTCGTTCCATTATTGAGTATTTACGAACCGCATGAATAGTATAAGAAATAGTTATTCTACTTCTCTCACAGACAAAATGAAATGGTTCTTGTTTCGGTATCGGCAAACGAGTATATTATTTTAAATTGTTTGTACATTTTTATACTATTATTAAGACCACCGACACACTTTTATTAGGACAACTTCCAAATTGTCACAGAAATTATCATTTTAAATGTGATTTCATCCGCCCACATGCATAACTCTGCAAACGGTGGGTATAAGGGGAAAAAATCGTATTTAAAAGTGGTTTTTAACGCAGCAATCAACCAAGTATAAAATCATACCGCCACGAAGTCGCAAAACTAAGTGAAGAGTAGACTCCTTCTGGATATTATAGTCAGAGAGGGTGCGCCCGTCTTCCAACTGTTTGCCAGCAAAAATCAATCGCTGCTGATCAGGTGGTATTCCCTCCTTATCTTGAATCTTAGCTTTCACATTTTCAATGGTGTCCGAAGCTTCCACCTCTAGCGTAATCGTCTTTCCGGTGAGTGTTTTTACAAATATCTGCATTTTATTACTGCTAATAAATTTTCAAATTATTTTTTGATTATAAATTATAATAAATTTAGAACGCAAGATTCAAAATACACTTCAGTGTCAATCATACATTGTCATACCTGTCCGAAATTTTGAATTTAAATTTAGATGATGATGTTGTTTTTATATGGTAAATACCAAATAAGCAAATAACTACTGGCCACGTGCGGGTTCGCTTTACTTTAAATTACAGTTTAGGAGTTCAAATATTCCCGCGCACGAAGACTGGAGTTGCCATTACCGACTACATTATTGGGATTAGACAATCTAAGTTAAATGAAAGGAAATCATATAAAAGAATAAATTGCTTGAGTCTGTGTTTTTTATTATTATAATCTCTAACATGACTCCTTGTAAATAACATTCTTCTAAATAATATCAATATCCACAATGTATAAACCACTCCTATAATAATACACGTTTTAACTGGCAATTATTTTATGGTTCGATAAAATACTTGTTTCGTAACAGGTCGAGTTTTCAGGCAATCAGTATTTGCAAATCTAGTTTATATTACTAAAAATGTATCACCAGCTAAACAAGGTTACCGGCAGGCTCATGAGTGCCACGCACTTGCAAACCCCACTGTTTCCAGTTGTACGTATTATCCAGTGTCATATCTTAATACATATAGTTTTGGGTTGGATGAAAACGTGATATAGGTTTTATTTTACTAGGCACCAATTGCTCTGCAACGAGTGGAGCCTCCCGTGATCCAGTACAATACAGCTCAAATGGCAACCGTAACCTCGGCCACAGCCAGCCCGGCCAGCTCTGGAAAGTTAATGCCAGGCACCAACATTCCCTACGCACCCCTTTCGGAGACTATCCGTAAACGTCAAGAGCTGTTCCAGGTATGTTATAGTGTTTATAAAGTGGCGTAGTACATCGACACTAACTGGTCTCAGGTCCACATACTAATTATCCATAATATTCGTAATCTTCCCAGTATGCAGATTTCTTCATAACATATTTTTCGATAATGTAATAAATATGCCTTATAAAAATCCATATTACAATTGTCATGGAATCGGATACATAATTAAAAATCCTATATTACAATTCATGAATGGTATCGTGCTGTTTGGGATTTTATAGTTTATAGACTGGTGGACCATAGCGATTACCTAAGACTTCATTCCACATCAAACATTCTTTCAAAACCAGCATTTATTTAAAGAGTAGTAATATAAATCACTGTTTGAAGTTGATTGATCTATGTATTGTCATAGCCGAATGAGATGCCAAGTATACAATTACAATTATGAATTTAAAATTAATTTAATTGGATGATAACCCAAATTTCAAATATCAGTGGTAACAATATAAATATTACATGTTAACAATTTTCTTTTTTACAGAAAGAAAATGATATTCCTGTATTCCTGAAAGGTGGTCCAATGGACGGAATTCTATACCGCCTCACCATGGCTCTGTGTATTCTTGGGCTTGCGGGTATTGCTCACACTATCTACGGCCATGCCGTTCCCAAGAATAAGTAAATCAAGCTTAGCAAATACTTTCTACATGTCTGTGGAATATAGAATAAATGTTAATTGCAAGTAAATATTAAAAACTGATATGTGTTTTAAATTACATTTTACAACCCATGTTGTGTTGTTAGTAATAAACAAGATCTCACCTTCCATCCTGGTTGGCAGTGCCTTGGCGAGGCTTTTGGTCTCATTATGATATCTTTGGGTGGTGATGATAATTTACCACAATTTGCCGGCTTTTTGGTCGGTTTGATTTTAGAACGTAAACAATCGCTACCAAAGACATACATAAATAGGTAATGCTCTATGTTAATGTATATATGACTTGAGGGTTGGCATATGAATACAAAAAATGATGATGGTTTAAATTAAAATTCAGTACACATATTTAGAAAATAAAATACGCATAATATATCATATATCACATATAATTCACTGACGTACCATGTCATTATTAACAAGTACTTAATTATTGAATTGAGCAGTAAATAATTTGTCCTTTAATGTTTTTACAAAATTACATGAACGGTAGGTACATACTGTTCTGCAAGTTTACTGAACCCAAATTTTTGAAGAATTACCTGATATTTAAGTGAAATAAGTCTATGAAAGTATCTTTAGGGTAAGTATCTAAGCCGCAACCTAAACGAAAATCCTGAGTCTTAAGTGCATAGTACAAAATCTTAAGCCTTTTTTATGTGAGTCCAATTTTTACTAATTTTCATTTGCAGCAAAAATTGAAATATGATTGTGTGTTATCAACAACGTCCCTTTGAATTAAACAAAAGTATTATTGTAAATCTTTATTAAAAATAAATATCCCTTTAGTCTTTATCTTACAAAATTTTACTTCATTCAGTAAAGTCTAGAATTTTAAAATGGATGTTTGTAATTTGTAACCATAAAAATGTCGGACGCAGATTTTTTGTTGTATAATCAAAAAATACGCTATTATTTATCATGGTTATACTGCATTTACTGGCATAAGCCATTTTTTTTTTACATAAAAAATAAATAATTCTTGACAACAATCCCACCTAACGGTAAATGGTAATAGTCTAAGATGTTCAACACACTAACTTATAAAAGCCTATTCACACTTCTCTTCGAGACTCTCACATCATACATAAGCCGGAACACCAATGAGAGCCAGCTATTGCAGTGCACTTAGTGAATAACGGCCGCAGACCGTGTCGTTCGCACAGACGGGATATTCATGACATAACGATGGATACTCGCCGTTCGTCGGGTTGTTCGAAGGAGTAACGGTGATGGGGAACTGTTTCGTACAATTCCTACGCACTCTCCATAATGCACTCTATAAAAGACCGAGAGTCTGGCAGTCCTGCACCTGTGTTCAAGGTTTTGAAGATTGGTTTCAATTGCAACCAGACCTGGGTCACTACCAATGAGCCTTTTGGCACGACTCCAGCGCGTCCAAACCTGATAGATTAGACTTGGCAGCACTAGCCAAAATATGACAAAATATATCTTTATTATAAAGATCAGTTACATGGAACCATTACAATAGCTTTCAACTTACCGTTTCGATGGCTTTATCGCGTTCAGGTTACCAATAAAACAAAATAATACACCATAAAACGTTCTATTGCTCATGAACAACACACTGGCCATTACGTTGATTATTAACATATTTAGCAAATATATTTTTTTTATACAACACTTATAAAGCACTATACTAAGTGGTGTAAATTAATATTTAAATTTGATCGTTTAACGAAAATTTCAACATAACTACTTAATTGTTGTCATGTAAATAAATAAATATAATAGCAAGTTGAAAAATGCTTATCAGGTACAATTAAAATGTAAGATTTAGAGAAACAGTGATACACATTTTGAAAATAGAATATATACGTTGATAAACGAACGATTAGATCTGAGCAACAATAAAATATAAAGACAAGAACCACCTTCAACTAGACAACATTGATCCGAAGAGTGACATTAAGATTACTTAACTCAAGCGGTTGATATTATTTAATTGATAATGTAGTTTCTAGAACTAATACTTTTCAAAAATTAAGGTAAAATAATTATTTTTATTGTATTTCATAATGTGTGTTCATATAAATAATCAAGAATGCATATTAATCATCATTAAAAATGTTATTGAAACTGTTGGGCAGGTATACAAAAAAAAGTAGGCAAAAATACCTTCCACAGTTTTTGTTGTGATCGAGTTAAAATATTAACAGAGTCAATCTAAAATAAATATTTGTAAAGAGTATGCCACTTAAACATTATCTAATCAGTGAAATGTGTTAAAAATACATAATTTTTCAAGTTACTAGAGAATATATGAAAGATCTCAAAACATTGGCAAACACCTGTCTGTAATTAGTTCAACGCTACGTATATACTTAGCTTACAGACAGACTCTGTACTACGGTACATAAAATTGTCCTACTTATAGCAATTTATGTTCTAAAATCTAACAAAAAGACACACCTAGAATGACTTACGTAAGGAGAAAACGTGTTCAATCTTTGCAATAGATCGTGTTACTAATTTTATTTTTACCAAACAACATCCCTTTTAGTTCTGCTCCCATAAATACGAAGATAACTTGTAAAATAAATAACCTTATTATAATCAACATAATCTGTATCGTATAAACAAATTTTAAGTTAATTGTAATACACTTGATAATTTAACATTGTTATAAAATTAGTATTAATCTACTTTGCAACAATCCGCAAGCACGTTCAAATTCAAAATCATTTAATCATGTAGGTATTCTGTAAATACACTTATGCACGTCATTTTTTGGTTCTACTACTACTATATATTTTTATTTATTATAAATGCATGTTTTCTTTTGTGGGAAAGAGGGAGGTTCTATACATGTATATAAGTATATACCATCATACATTGTGCTTGCGGATTGTTGCAACATACATTAATACTAATTTTATAACAATGAATTTCCACAAAGTTATGCCTGATACAATCAACTTTAACATTATAAAAAAAAAAAATCCATTGTATTGGAACGACCAAGATAAACTCAGCAAATTAGTTAATCATATATGTAGATAATTTTGATATAACAACCACTTAAAAATTTAATTTGTTATACTAGATTATAAACAGAAGCATAATACGTATATTTATTTCCCTGAATGTAAAGTTATAATTAATGAAATCCCTAGGATAAGGTCCTCTCTAGATTACTACACAATGCCTATCAATTTAACTTTCATGTTCGAGTTGTATAAAGTGTAACCTGGTAATGCAATTCAATAATGTATTATAGTAATTTGATATAACTTAAAATTACTTAGATCTCAACTTAGAACTACTTGTTTGTTTTAAAATCATCAGTGAGTAATAAATTACAAGTAATATACTTCAATGAGTAAATAAAATAAGGAACTTTTAGTAAATTTCAGTGTTATACTCGCAATTGATTGAATATATTTTTTCTAAACACAGTCAGTTTTGAAACAATAAACATACGAATACAACGTTTAAGGAAGATCGTTAACATAAATTCGAAAAATCTCATTACCTCTTTGATCGTTTTAATGTTAATTGTTACTTTTAAATAGTAAAAGATAATAATTAATAAATCTATGTATAAATATAGATAACTTCGACATTTGATAAAATAAATAAAAAAAAAGTATTTCAAAAGACAAAAACATAGTGTTAATAATATTATTCTTATCGATTTATAATCATCGTGCTATAAAGACGTATCATATACTGGAATGACAGACAATTCGTAAGCGTTATTGTTCGATGTATGACATATCAGTAACAACTTTCAAAGCAGCAACATTTAGTGAACAATAAACATATTTTAACACTCGATTATAATAACATGGGTGTCTACTAAGTAATAATAACATCAGCACAAAATATACCTAGTACAAACAAACGAGTGTTAAGTCTAATGATATCGTAATTTTTAGAGGAAATATTACAAAAGAAATTTTCCAATAGGCAAATATCATCTATCAAACAAAATGGGCGGACACCAAATAAGTACTTAAAATGCCACATACGAATGAAAACGTTTGTCGAACGCTTTGGTTGACAAGGTACTTCACTTGTGATTCTCCGACCGATATTTTCATTCCGAATCTAGACATACATACGAAGAGATGAGTTAGCGATGTACAGTCGGTGCTGATTCTGCATCATTGTGCCGTCATCACAGAACTCATACCCTCTGCTGAGACAAACTTTTTGCAACAGTTAAATTAACGTTAGTAACAAACTGATCCACCCCCAAATGAAATGCTCAAGCGGTTATAGTAATGTAAAGAAAATGTGTCAGATCAGATACATCTGCTTCTATCGAGCTATAAGGTATATATGTTTCCAATGAAGCTTAACGAAGACGTTTGTGACAATAATTGTAATTGGTTATTTAGCAATATAACATCATCAGTAAAATAAAAGACTTAGTGAAAATAAACACTTTAAAGGCACGCTAGTGCTAACATAAAAAATATTACAGTAAATTCATAATCGATTGTCCAGTCATTCAACTATATTTTAGTAAAATTCTTCAATGATTAACATGCCTCCTAATGTTTAGGAAGTCGCAGTATTTCTCAAAAATTAAACTGTATATATTATGTACTAACACACAAAATATATTAGTTTACAACCTAATAAATAAACTACGTACATCTATTAGGAAAGTGGACATGTATTAACAGATCAAATATAATCACAATAAACAATCACTAGGGGAGTGACGTAAACAAGAACTTGTAGTATGAATCGCAATTTGCACAAATTTTGCTTACAATATAACAAAATTAGCGTGTTGAAGATTGCATCCACGACAACGTAACTCGCTATAAAATAATATAAAACTAAAAACTATAACATGAAGTAAATTATTGTCTATAAATTCTCTTTTAATATAACACTTACTTTGAAGCATCAAACATTGTTACTTGAAACAAATTGATGAATTAATGTTGGTATTAATATTGGTGAATATTTTGAATATTATCTACCACAATTATCTCAACACATATTCTGCTTACTATAATAATGGATATTATATCAATAGATATTTGCTTATCGATGAACCGATTATCTATCTACAAAGCATTTTACTTTTTGATTCGCCACGGCTACTCATTAGTTACGCATAAAATAATATGCACCAAAATGACTAACATATTTTTCATTCAACACATGGTGACGATCTAAATTGATATTACGTGACGGGCCTGGGTCGAGCTGGCAGCGGTGGTGGTGCACCCTGACGTGCAGGCACGGGGGGTGGCGGCCCGGCAGCGGGCGGGGGCGTATTACTTGGTGGTAGAGGAGGAGGTGCACATGTAGGTGGCGGTACGCTATCATGCGGTGGTGACGTAACCGATGGTTGTGACGTTAACGCCGCAGTGCTTTCCGATGGAAGCGGGGCAGGTCTGGGTGGCGGCGGGCGCGATGTACTGACAGCAGGAGCTCTCGACGGTACAAGCGGCGTAGGTGAGGGCGCCGGAGGCCTACCAGGTTGTTGCCTTCGCGGCGTCGGTGGAGCCGATCTAAGTGGACGCTCTAACGGAATCTCACCGAATAACGGAACTGTATTATTTGAACACAAACCTACTTCAGCTTTCACAATATCGATCCAATTGGGTGACTTCAGCGTTATGCCGAGTGCAATCGAAGAAACTGACATGTGCCCCTTCTGAGCCGCAGCCAGGGCGTGCTGGCCATCTCTGAAAGTTATGCTGAGCGCGTGATCATCAATAAAACGTACTAATGTAACCTCACCAATGGTCGCCAATTCCTGTAATACGAATGCCATAGTGTTATCATCGAAGACAGGTTCATCTGTATCAATATCATCTAGAGGTTGTACAATAATACTAGCATCCGGGGGGCCAAGATCGCTTACGACTTCATAAAAAACTTCCATGCACTTCGTATAGCTGACTTGTAATACCTCGATTTCCAAAATTGCTATAACTGGTCGATGATCGCTCTGTTTTAATTCCGCTCGACCATAGTGAAGCAGTTTTCCTGCCGATAATTCGTTGGTTGTTTCTGGATCTATGGTATATTTTCTACTTCTCCATAAAATTCGATCGGTCCATGCAGGAGCCCTGCATTTTTCACTAGTGTCATAATCATCACTAAATAGATCGTATTTGTATGTCGGCAAAAATGTTATTTCTCCTTCAAAGCAGTTTTTAAAAACCAAACCCTGCGCTTTTTGTCTTAGAAGTTGGTCCTGCTCTAAAAGGCGTTGTATATTATTCTGAGAGGCTAATAAACGCGTTTCATCTTTATCTAAATCTATGCGATAATTAAAGTCTCCACACCAAAACACGTAATCATGGGAATAGAGAGATCGCCCCATAGGGAAAGCGACTTTTCTCGTTATTTCCGTATAATCAGCGTTTCGTTCATTTACTTGTGACTGTCCAGCAGCAAAATGAGCGCATACGAAACAGAGTGAAGTCCCATAGATCACCAAACGTATTGCCACAGCACCTTTATTACCTGTAGCACCACCAAGACCAGTTTTGACAGAGTCCAAGGCCACATCCCTGATGTGTGGTATCAAATCTTTTCTTGCAAATATAAAAAGGCATACTCCTACTAATTGATGACTTGACAAAAGAGTGTAGGGAGCATCCCTTGCAAGTACTTTTTCTAGTTCTTCACTCCAAGCTTTTGCATTATCAGAACTGGCAGCCATTATATTACTAGCGTTTAAATCAACAATTTCCTCAAATCCAATAGCAAAAATATCTGATGGGTGGTCTTTTAAATTAACAGTATTGACTAAAGCAGAGTTAGGACAGTCCAATAACCAATCAGACAAGGATACATCTTTATATGCAAGACTTCTAAAATGTTTGCCACCATTTACATTATATGTGCCGATTGTAATGCGTATACTCGAAGGTTGTGTAAATTCACTTGCCCTGCGGCACATTTCTCTTAACACAGGTGTTGATGTATGCAATATATTGGAAGGTAAAAGTATTCTTGTTCTATCTGCTAATTCAGAATTCAAAGTTGAACCCAATAACAAAATATCAATTGCTTCTTGCTTAGAGTTATCAAGCAAATTATTCTGAATAGTTCGAGCAGCTGACCTTGCTCCATCTATTAACTTTGAGCCTCCCTGTATAGCACCAGTGCCAGCATATATTTTTGATATTTCATTGCCATTATTGATCCACATTTGTTTAAACACCTCTTCAAATCTATTAACATTCTGTTTCTTATCAATGCATTGCAACAACATTAATTGTATGGCTAACATTTCCAAACCTATGAATGTTTGAATGGAATTAGTTCTATCCAAGCAATCCAGGCAATTAGTACGAATAACTCCCTTCTGCACATTGTAGATATCTACACTTTTGGCACTAAAAATACTGATGTCATCATAATACTTCTCAATAATCTTCTTGAACCGTGATAAGGCAGTTTCAATTGATGATGATCTAACTTCTTGATGGTAATCAAAGATAATCTGGTTAATGTCACAATGTGCAGATTCATTTAAATGCCTTTGAAAAGCATTGCTTAGAGTTGCTTCACCCTCACTGCCTCCAATGAGACTGGATCCCAAAAGATTAACAACAATGACTGAACCATAATTACGTTTCAACTGAGCAAAATGACGCTCACAAGCACTAGTAGAGGCATCATATCCTCTGGACATTTTTACTTTATGTGATCCCACTTGGATACCTGGCTGTTCCCAGAATAAGGGCACTGAACCCCTTGTTTGCACATAAGATGCTACAGAATCATCTATATAAATGGCTTGTTCAGTTTCAACAAAATTTGCTACATTACCATCATCATTACAGCCTCTTACATTAAATCGGGTGCCAGCACGCTCACAGCTTAGTCGGGATACTAGCACAGCTCGAGCTTGACGGTGTCCAACATAGATAGTTCGAATTTCTACTGAACCACACATGGCTCTGGTAAGCCAGTCATCACAGTCTATGCCAAACCTAATGAGATGTATGAAAAGTGTCCTATTCCAAAAGAACCTGTTGTCTGGATTTGCACCTTTACTTTTTCTTTGAGCACATAGTGTCAAGTCAAAGAGGTTCTCAACAGATTTACCAGTAGTCCATGAAAAATAAAAGGTGCCAGAGTTCAGAAGTTTTCTCACCTCAGACACTTTATCCTCTCCTTGCGACTGGTAGAATAGTGGAAGAAACTGGGTCTGTGTAATTTTGAAAACTTCCGTATCCCCAACCTTTCCCACGGAGCAGCACCCGATGATTAAGACAAGATACAGCAAGCAACTTTCTCCAGAATTTAATTGTAAAACACCCAAACAACCGTAAGCAT